>CM031957.1:10508828-10751328 GCA_018749465.1 Paracanthobrama guichenoti
CAGTTTGACCTATAAGTGGAAGCAGGACCTTTATTTTGGCAGTGCCATTCTCCATCTTCACTAGTTTACCATTTCTGCTTAACAGTTCTGTTTAATAAATTATTAAATCTTAATAATTAAAAGAATGATGTGATATATCAGCTTTGTATCAGCCATCAGCCACCTTGCACTCCAAGATATTGCATTGGCCATCAAAAATATCCATATTGGCCATGAACTTTTTCTACATATTGTAGTGGTGGTGTTTTTAATTAGCATGCTGAGTTTTAGTTCTACAGTCTCTTGAGAACCCTGCATTCTGCTCCAGTCAAGGGGGTCTATAATAGGTTGCGCTCTGTCTAACTCTTTTAAATGCACTAGTATATGGATGTAATTTTCACATTTTAAGTACTCACCACTTGTAGTTTAATCTGGATGCAGAGAGACTTCTTTTTAACAGCGGCCACGCCAGTGGTGAAGGTCTTCCTCATGCTTGTGGCCCTGCGCAGGGCGAGCTGTGATCCACCCTCAAGCCCAGCAATAGAACCTGACAAAACCGTGGCTCCTCCTGAACGCCCCATAAACAAGCTACTGATATTCTTCCTGCAGAGGAGGAACCAGAGTATACACAGTGTGAGCTGGATCATTTAACGCCTCCACATGTAAAACATGCAACAGTTGAAAAGAGTAAAAATTATTGCCATTGCACATAATCAAAGCTCACTAACTGCAATACTAATTTATGTCTGTCTTTATTTCTTTGCTTTTAAACAAACCATAGAGCTTTTATTTTAGTGGAAAAATGCTGGGAGACATTAAAGCCTCAGATTTATTACTGACTTACAAATGTTTCACATTACAAACTCACAGTGCTTGCAGAGATGGTGTACATTCATTTAACAGCAGGTAGATATTAGTAATTATTTAATTATCAGGGTCTTACTTCTGAGAGTCTTGCAGTAAAATGGCCACATTCTGAGAGGCAGGGTTCTGTTTGGCATGGCTCAACCAACCCCGAGCATCATACTCCACCCAGTCAGTCCCATGGCTGTGACCCAACAGGAAGTGATGTATCTTCTCACTCTTTAGCAGCAAAGCAGGGCCTGAGAGATGCATTGAGCACATGAGGTTGCATGAACATACATAAACATGTATATAAGAAATGGTATGTTTGTGGGTGGGCATGCGAGAGGTGTATTGTGTTCTGACCTTTGGTCTCTCCATCCACAGGGCTGTAATAACTGAACAGTCTCTCCAGCAAAGTTTCCTCTGAGCCCCCGGGCTGCAGAGCTTCTTCCTCCATCAGCCACAGCAGGCCTCTCGCCTCATCTGTCCTGGCCAGTGTCCGTACCTGAACCACATGGACATAGATGTACATAAGACTGTAGACTGGGGTCTGTATATAAACTGGGCACATACCCGATTAAAATCCCAGACAAGCCCCCAGTTTAGGGCAGAGTGTAAATCATTTTCCTGACAGCCTGACAAAATAGCCAGACAAATGGAGTATATTCAACCTTTAGACAATGTGTTTTTGTTGAATATTTTATTTGATGCATCAGACTTTTATGGCTCATATAGTATGATATAATAAGAATACGGAGCTCATACTGGAGGAGAGGGGAAAAAAACACCATTTTATTCAGAGGGCTAAATATGCAAAAATATATATTGTACACAACAGGTTTTTCAGTAAAGTTTTGATCATATTGATCATTTAGAGGCCTTAGAAATGGGTGTATCAAATATGACACAGCAGGCTTTATCAATAGAATAAAAAAAACCTTGTCAATGTGTAAGCAAGCATGCATACATAAACACTTATGCACACACAAAATATACAAAAACAGCATTACACATTTAAAAAGTACCTTCAAACCTTATGAAAACACTACCAACTCTCATCACTCTCGGCAAGGTTACACCACATTTTTGGAGATTCTTTGCCAATGACATTGTTCAAATGAGTCATCAGTGCGACTAACAAGACGTTAGACTCTTATGCACATGCCCAATCTCTCTCAAGAACGTTGTTTACTCACAATTTAAGACCATTTCATTCATCAAGGCTGTAAATTGTTTCATGTACTTTTCATTTCATATTTCGATAATGACCTCAAACACAACATTAGTCATTACATGAAAGCAATTACTATCCTTTATACAATAAGAGAGAGAAGGAGAAAACGAGGGGGGAAAAGATGAGCTATTAGTCTTGGGCTCCTCATTAAAGGCCTGTATTAAGTAAGAGCTCCAGGGCAGTCAGGCAGGCATTTTTAAACCTTACACTCTGCCTGTCTACTTAAGCAATTAATACCAGTAATGGCTTCTTCCTTGTTCTGCATTACTGCACTGACACTTTGCAGGCTGTGAAATAACTGCGGATGAGACCAGTGCAAAAAGAACTTACAGCAATTACGTAGGCTTATGAATATACTTAGAATATGTCTTTGAAAATTACTTTTCACACTGATGAGACCGTCATCACTATGCCTCAGTACTATTTCCATCAGGCACAGACTGGCTAATTAACTCTTCAGGATTGTTTTAACGAGTGCTTTCAATTACTTAATTTTGAAAGTGCTCATTTGACAATTTATGAATTTCTTTCAAAACTTTATTAAATTGAAAAAGTAGCGAAAGACTATATGACTGCACAGGCATGTGTACGTTTGTATATCTAAGTCGCAAATCTGTAATTGGTGACCGCAACCACTGGGGGCACTCAAAACACTTTATAGTGATACTTCTTGTCAGAGAAATAAATCACACACTCATTTGATGTCATTTGCAACAGCCTTTGCAAACGGTCATGTATCACTGACCCATTCTAATATAAAATCCTTTTTTAAAGGGGCCATGAACTGAGAATTAAAATGTTCCTTGATCTTTTGACAGTTAAAGAGATAGTTCACCCAAAAATGAAAATTACCCCATGATTTACTCACCCTCAAGCCATCCTAGGTGTATATGACATTCTTCTTTTAGAAAAATACAATACAAATGTCCTGGCTAATCCAATCATTATAAATGGCATCCATTATATAAGTAATCCACACGGTTCCGAGGGGTTAATAAAGGCCTTCTGAAGCAAAGCGATGTGTTTGTGGACGAAAGTTATCCATATTTAACACGTTATAAAGTAATATATCTAGCTTCCACCAGACCGCCTTCTGTATTCAACTTACGAAAAAAGCATAACTGCCGCGATTTAAGATGTTGAATGTAGCGCAAGCGTCTTGAACTGCAAGCTTTTTAACTTTTCTTTGTCTCAAAATCATTCAATACTGTTTATGCATCGAAAATCAAGCCAGTGACTAAACGATCAACTTCACATAGTTTCTCTTAGTAGCATGAAAATAATCTGTTATCTAAATTGCGATTAAATTATATACAGAAAATGATCAAAGAATGCTCACTTAACAATAGCTGAAGCTGTCAAATCACACAGCGCAAGTTTATCTGGACACTTGCCAAAACTCCTGTTATGAATGGGAACAGATCTAAATACAACGCAATAATCAACACTTTTCACGATTCGTTAATCTCGACAGCTGTAATAGTAAAAAACTAAGTAAAAGTATTCGAAAGGGGTTCCACATGTAATACTCATTTCATATGCAAAGATGTTAGCCAATCACAGCAGTGGGTGTTTACACAGCAGACACAACCCTTCAAACAGAGTGTTCAAATCAGGTTACAAAAGAGTCCTTTTTTCTAAATTGTATTTTTTTAAACATTATATACATATATACATATATATACACATACATACATGTATATACACATACATACATATACACATACATACATATATATACACATACATACATATACATATATACATATACATATATATATATATATACATATATATATATATATATACATATATATATATATATATATATATATATATATATATATATATATATATATATATATATATATATATATATATATATATATATATATATATATATATATATATATATATATATATATATATATATATATATATATATATATATATATATATATATATATATATATATATATATATATATATATATATATATATATATATATATATATATATATATATATATATATATACATATATATATATATATATATATATATATATATATATATATATATATATATATATATATATATATATATATATATATATATATATATATATATATATATATATATATATACATACATATATATACATATATACATACATACATATATATATATATATATATATATATATATATATATATATATATATATATATATATATATATATATATATATATATATATATATATATATATATATATATATATATATATATATATATATATATATATATATATATATATATATATATATATATATAAAAATCATATTAAGATTATAAGTGCACCTCAGGAAACATTATAAAATATATTTTTTTAAATCCAGTTCATGATGCCTTTAAGCCGAGGAAGTCTATTAATTCAATCTTTTTAAGTTAAGATGTTTACCTGAGATACTAATGGAAATTGGTTGCTGCAATTTCTAGAAAATGACTAAATAAAATTCCCTATCCTATGAGTGTATTTAGTAAAAAGCTGCCAGTGCTGAGAAAAATACACACTACAGCTACTCTTTTGCACTTAAGTTAGAGACATTTATAAATGTACAGTATTTTCTATTATTAAAAGGATCCTGAAAAAAAATCCATCACAGGCTCAACAAAATTATTACACAGCTGAACGGTTTTAACATTGATAATAATGAAAAGTAATATATAATTATAATTATTAAAAATAATAATCTAGTCCACTGCTCAGAAGTCTGTATTTCATAACTGACAAACATCTGCAGGTGCATTTCCACTCATGCATCACTAAATCTCACATTTAAACATTCTACGGTGACTGTGCCTTTATTTCCCATTGCAGCTCATTTTATGCGCTATAAACATTTTACACAACTACATACATACTATTGTCAAATCAAAGCTAGAAATAATATCCAAGCTAGAAATATGCATAAATCCTAATACATGTGTCTGATGCCAATACGCTTTATATTTGACGGGACTACTAAGCAACATCCCGACACAGTTTGTGAGAGAGACAATGTCATCAAAAGTGCTTTCATTAACAAAGATCCTGAACGCTGTGCCTTAGGAAGCGAAAGGGCGCTTCCCACTCAATACCCACCCCCACACATACAGAGAAAAAGAACAGCATCTCGGGTCTCATTAACATCCCAGAAAGCCAAGTTCCTGACATGTTGCTCCTGCAACGACTGGCTAGATATGAAAATATAACTTGTCGCCACAGATAACTACTTTAAGGTAGAGTTCACACCCAACTGACAAACTAAAGGACACAAAAGTCACCGACTAGAACTTTCAAGCAGTCAAAATGAATTTTCCCCAACGTTGTGGGAGACAAGGGAAAACATCAGCGATTCAAGTCAGTGCAGCGACTGAAAAGCACACATTCTCCAGATAAGGCCCCTTTGGGGACAGGCTGGGATGCACTACAAAAACCTGAAGAGGTAAGAAGAGATGAGATGAGGGGAGGAGAGCGTTGCTTACCAATGCTTGAGTTGAGGCTTGGTCTATAGCTGCTACAGACAGTGATGTACTGGACTCTATGTCATCTAATGCAAGCTCTATGTTCTCCTAAATAGAGGGATAGAGGGAGTGTTAGTCAGCTATGATTGCAAACTGATTTCAGGTTAAGTTTCTATTTTTTTTTCAATTGTCTAATAATAAGAATTTCTCTTGTTCTATGATTTTACAGCCAGAATCGATCAGAATTAAAATCAGAATCGATCAAAACTCAAGCATGAAAATTGATCATTTCAAGACTTTTGATTAAAGGTGCTGCAAGCGTTTTGTATTGAATGGCACTCAGACATCTCACTGACTTCAGTGTCCTGAAATATCAGGCTGGTCTCTGTGAGAGAAAAAAAAGCTTGCAGTCGATTGTGAAGGGGCAGCGTTTAAACCAATGAAATGATTGGTATGTGTCACCAAAGAGAAGTCTAGCATCATCCCCAAAAGAGTGAGCTATGACATTGATTAAAAATTACAAGGTCAAAAAAAAAAAGAAAAAAGAAAAGTGTACAAATGATTCCTACATGGATAAATCATTCACGATAAGATCTATACCATGCATTTACAAAAATAGATTTATTTTTAGCATAGAATTTTGATTTCATGATAACTTGAAGTCTGTTGGGAGTTCCAGAACATTGCTTACAGCACCTTTATCTCTATGGAATCTATGATTGGCTCATGTACTTTGAATGAATATTGATTTTAGTAACAAGGCAAGCGAATTTGATTATGACAGCTTAGACAAACATGTGAATAAAATTAACATTGATTTAACTCAGCTAGTCTCGGTCGAAATTAATTGAGAATATTAATTGAGAAAAAAAAAAAAGGAATAATTTGATGGGCGTAACAGAATGGACAGCTGCACCTCCTTGTAGCGCTCCATCTCCTGTACAAAGGTGCGTTCGTGGAAAAGCGTTTGGAGACGCTCCTGGGCGTAGTTGTGGCACAGCTCCTCAAAGGTGGCGCCACGGTCACGCTTTGCTAACTTTGGGTTCTGGAATCCTGGAGTGTCCACAATAAGCAGAGAGCACAGGGAATGCTGACTCGACTTCAGCGCTCTAAACCAGCACAAACAAACAGATAGATATTTAATTTAGGTTAGAGTCCTAAAAAACAATACAGGTCTCCTTTTTCACAACTGAACCTGGGATTACTGTAGGCAATTTAAATGTCTATTCCTACTACTAATATTTATGCTCATTATAGGAAAAAGACATTATTTGGCCTTAAATGCAACCAAAACTAGTGCCACCAAACAAAGTTATAGTAATTTCATCAAATTATTGTTTTTATCATTGATAACAAATGACAGGCAATCAAAAGACAATATTAATTAATTATTTAGCTTGTATTTTGCTTTTTTTTCATTAGTTAGACCTTGCACTGATGCTTAACCCAAAAAGTAAAAAAAAAAACCGTGTACCAGTTGAAGGGTACAATGGCATTTTCAGGCACTTGATACACACACTGAACTTTTTTTTTTTTTAAATGTGAAAAACAGAGTACAACTACTTAATACATTTTTGAATAATGTCTTGTATATGGTGTTTATTGATGGTGTAAAAGATGGTTTTTATTACAGAGGACCATTTTTTGAGAATGACTCCATTACTCCATCTACCACTGGTTTGGGCAAACGCATTACGCTGGTTGAAAATAAACCAGGCTTAGTACATTAATAAAAAGTAAAGGAATGTCCTGACCATGAGTGGAAATAAACGTTACCGGTTAACAAGTGAGATGACCAAAGTAAAGAGCTCAGAGTACAGCCCAGCAGCCATGGCCTCCAGACACTCCAGAGCTGTGATCTTTGGAGCTACAAGAGAAAACATCCACAACATTTTCAGTATTAACCCTGCCAAAACCTTTTCATTTGTATCAGAAATCTTGTATTATAAAAGATATTACCTGAGTTGTCTCCTGTCCCAACATCATCTGGTCCCTGGCGGAATGAGGTGGATCTCTGCAAGGTTCCTTTGGGCTGGTGTTTGAAGATAGCAGACGAGAGCTCTTCGAGGGTGCAACCCAAAAGGTAAGCCGCCTTTTGGGCCCACTCATGACGTGCAAATTGCTTCCGGCCCGCTGTGAGATGCACAGGGACATGATGAGTACCATGTCAAGTGAAGCAGCACTGATGACAGTGGGGCTCTTATGGTATCTGAGGGAAGTCTTACACAATTTTGCTGATTATATAATTTATGTAGTTATATTATCTCTAGAATATAGAATTTTAATAAAGTTGCACTTTTAACCAAATACTAATTGGAAGGACAACAGCAGTGGTTTTCAGCTGGTGGGTTACTATATAAAAAAATTAAAAATAAAAAATAAATTTAAAAATGTAAAAAAAATGCAGGTTTCTTCAGGCAGTGGACAATAAAATGCAACTTACAGTATGATTATGCTTATTTAGAATATCAATTTTGAGAGGAGAAACTCTTCCCACATATTTTGTCCAGTCAATCTCTGTGGTATTTTCATGCAAATCCATTTGTTACTTGGTAAAGACTTTTATAAAATAAATAAATAAATAAATAATATATATATATATATATATATATATATATTTTTTTTTACATTAAATGTCAAGATTATTAATTTTGCATATCACTGGCCATATACAGCTCGTGGTAATATTAATAAATAACATGATTTGACTTTTTAAACATAAATATCAGATTAACATTTAAATTAAAAGGGATAGTTCACCATGTTTTACTCACCCTCAAGTCATCCTAGGTTTATATGATATTCTTCTTTCAGACAAATACAATCGGAGTTATATAAAAAAAATTTCCTCGCTAATCCAGCATTATAATAGCAGACAAAAATTAAGCCCAAAAGCCCATTATAAAAGTACTCCACACGGCTTCGCGGGGTTAATAAAGGCCTTCTGAAGTGCATCGAAAAATACCCATATTTAAAACTTTATAAAGTAAAATATCTAGCTTCCGGTGGACCACCTTCCATATTCAATTTACGGAAAAAACGTAACTGGTGTGACGAAGACGTCAGACGTAGTGTAAGCATTTTGAACTGCGACAGGCATTACACTTCCTTCGTAAGTTGAATACAGACATATTGCTTAAAAGCTGGTCTATACTGGAAGCTGAAAACTCTGATTGTATTCGTCTGAAAGAAGAATGTCATATACACCTAGGATGACTTGAGGGTGAGTAAATTATGGGATAATTTTCATTTTTGGGTGAACTATCCCTTTAATCTAATCAAATAACATTTGGTTGAATACATTTAAATAAAAGTGAAAAAAAAAAATTGGTATCATATTGTTGCTATTCAGTGTGTAAATTGACAACCACTGTTGAGAACCACTGACTGTAAAAAAAAAAAAAAACCCTCAGAACTCAAGTTTCAGAACTGTCAAAATTGGTCTGATGAGGTCCGTGTGTTATAATAGACATCACAAAAATGTGTCATCTTTTTAAAATCCTTTGAAGGATTTTCAAGTGTTTCCAGCGGATATTGCTCCGACTGACCCCAGAGCAAACCACAGAGTTATACACAAAAAGAGTGACACGCAAGCTGCAGTGAAGTTGCCACAATCAGAAGAGGTCGCAGAAAGAGAGAGAGAGAGAGAGAGAGAGAGAGAGAGAGAGAGAGAGAGAGAGAGAGAGAGAGAGAGAGAGAGAGAGAGAGAGAGAGAGAGAGAGAGAGAGAGAGAGAGAGAGAGAGAGAGAGAGAGAGAGAGAGAGAGAGAGAGAGAGAGAAACAACAACGCAGGCCTCTGGTGGAATAGATGAATGCCAAAAATAAACAAGAACTGAGAGCGAACAGGCTTTTTTATTTATGTTTGCGTCTTAACAACAGAAAAGCACTGCAGAAATGAAAAGTCTACAACATGGAGAAACATCAGAGAGCCTGAGCTTTAAAAGACAACAAAGTTACGATGCTCCCCACCCTCACCCGCACATATTCCCAGCAAAGTTTTATCTAAGCTTCAAGACTAAGACATGGTTATAAACCTCTGAAAGAAATGAAGCCCAGCAGAGAAATGAAAGTAGAAAGAAAAGAAGACAATAAGAATGCAAATGGAAATGTCTGGCAACCATGATAACAGCATAAAACCACACACGCATACACAAATGAGGTGTTTGCTTGTGCTGATATATAATATTCATGCTCTTTACCTTCATCAGTCTCTGCTTTGTAACAGCATGCAACATGCAAGTAGAGAAGAAGAGGTTAGAACATGAAAAGACATTTTTCAGTATTGTACAAACAGGGAACCAAGAATGTAATGGTTAGCACAAACTCTCGCATATACATACATATTATTGGCTCTTCCATGCATTTTCTCATGACACATTTCCACTTTAATTAGTTGTCAATTAGCAATCGACCGATGCATGCTTTTCCTGTCTGATGCCTATTGCAGATGATGTCTATAGAGCAGAGTGGCCAATGGATGATATAATGCCATATCAGGGCTAGTATTAGACTCAAACAATTCATATATTGTTATTATTACTGTAAATTGTTATACATTTTATATATTACTTATATAAAATAAATATAATTTAGATAAATCCAGTATTACTATTACTAGTACTACTACTACTAAATGACATTAGTAAGTAGTTACTGCTCTCTGTATTCGGTTATTATGTACACTACCATCCAAAAGTTTATGCATATATTATATATACATACATACACACACACACACACACACACACATACATATACATATACACACACACACATTATTTCTCTTACTGACCCCAAACCTTTGAAAGATAGTGTATATCAAGGTGCTATGAAATAAATATTTTACAGTCTTTTACCAGTACTTGCCTGTATTGAGAAGAATAACAACAGACATGACCAAAGTAAATACAGTTCTCAAACAGAACACAATAAGCCAGAACAACACTGCCCCCTGCTGTATGAACAGCCAAGTACAACTGAATGACAAGACAAAGAAGACCTTATAAACATTTAAAGCAGTGTCTGGAAGAAGCTTCATCAGTTATTACGTTTAGTGTCAGGTAATGTTAGTCTTCAGTACCAACTCAGGGCACTGAAGCAGTATAAGTAACTCCTATGAGAAATAAGGCTTTCCCAGCCGCATTTCTCTGAAAGAGATACAGGATGATTTTTTTGGTACGTTTGATACATTTTTCCTGTAGATGCAGGTACAGGAAAAAGTACCAGACTACAATGAATGGATGCATTGCAGATACCGAGGAATTCACTGACTGCAGTGGCAATGTATCAGCAAAAAAACTAGAACGCGTCGCATATAAGTAAAGACAGACAGAAGGCAATGTATTCAAATTCAAGCCCCCACACGTCAAGGGTTCCCAAAACTTTTTACTGGATAATCATTTATAATTTTGTAGAAATTTCACTCACAAAATCAGCAATTTATAGCCAAAGAAATATTTTAGAGCTAAGAAAAAAATATATCCTCTATAGAAATGTCCATGATGTTGTAAGATCTAATTAATTTCCAGGAAAATTGCTATTTCTGAGTTTGCCATGACTGTGGACTAGTAGACAGCATGCAGATAGTACAGTTTGGAGTCTGGTGATTAAAAGGTTCATTAATACATCATCCTCTGACTGCATGAGGGGGAAGTGATATCACAGACTGTGAACACTGAGCCATCCATCCTCATTAGAGCTAAAGAAACGCACATATCTCTAAACTCCTCAACATCAAATTGTTTCCTGAGCTGCTTGTCTGTTCTCCGTTTGAGCTCAGTAAGCAGACAGTAAGTCGGCCTTAATTAATAAACTCGGTTTCTGTGCTTGTTAGGCGCTTTAAATGCTTTATCTCATTAATGCTCTCCAGTTCTGATGTGTAAAGAGAAAGCTGTTGAATACTTCTGTGAACTAAATGAGCACTGAGACAACAGTGCAGGGCTTAAAGGGGAGACATAGAATCAAAGCAAGAAATTAAAATTTATAAATACGCTTTGCTAAGGGGGGTTTATGCTCCTTGGTGACTTGGGTTTGCTTGAAAGTAACTCCATGATGCACCAGTCTGATTGGGTTAGCACTGCATTACCTTTGGTGGCCCCTGCTGCTCCAAGATGATATATGGCCCCAAGGATGAGCCACAGAGCTTTCTGTTCATCAGAGGAAATGCCCAGCACCTTCATAGCTGCCTGCAGTTTAGTGAACTGTTGTGATGCCTTTTGCTTGTCCTCAGGCTGTGTACACACACGTACCAAAAAAATCATTTTTTTTAATGACTTTGTTTCTGCTGCTGGCAAACTTCATCTATTTAAAACTAACCTTAGATTGAGGCACAATCCCAAAAGCACTGTTCTCTGCAAAGTGGTTAAAATGCAACTCCGTTCTGCAGGAAAATTGAAATACAATCAAGGTATTTAATCATACGTCATTATACAGAAATAAATGATCAAATTAAATAGCAAAAGTACACTGGTTTCAATGTGCATAAAATGATCAGTTCACCTGAGTGTACTGTCTGCTCCAGACATCATGTAGTAAAAGACATTAAAAGTGGACTCGGTCTCTGGTCGTTTCACTACCCTCAGCTTCTCCAGCAGCATGGTCTATATATATAAAAAAGAAAGAAATGTATGAGTCCTAAAATGTGCATGCATATATTATATGATATATATTAAAAATATATATATAAATATGTGCATATTTATTTAGATATGACCCAGTACTATGTATATCCACAAACCTGGATGGAGGCAGAGGCCACCTGACCAGCCTGGTCAAAATCCAGTGAGACAATCTGGGAAAAGCGGCTTGCGTTATTGTTCATGGAGGTGGCACTGTTTCCAAATGCCTCTAGGATTGTGTAGACCGCTTGCCATTTCTCAGCTGGAGGAGACACAGATTAATATTTAACCGTTAAGGACTCACTCCTTAATGTGACCGCACTAGAAGAGAGGATCCCACACCGAGAGTTGAACACATGCAGATAACATCATGGCCTATTTAATGGTATAGTTGATGAGCACTGTAGTCTTCATTAGGTCATTATTGACCAAGCAGGAGCTGAGCAGGCCTTGATGATGGCTAATTATCAGAGTGCTTTAGTGGGCATCATTAACACAGCCCTCATCTGTCACCCTCTTCCCAGCTCTCTCACTCTCTTCATGCTGTATGAGCCCATTTCCAGTGACCACAACACCCTTCCATTCACCCTTTACCACAGGCTGTTCAAGCTTTTCAAGTACATGGGGAAATTACATGCAGTTAAAAATGGGACTGCCCAATGTTATTATATTGGCCAATAATAGCAATTCTTAAAGTATATTGTTTTTCTAAGATCAGTCACAAAAAAATTACACCTGATTTCACTTAAAATTGATAAAAAAAAATTCAGATGAGTGAGTGAGTGAGTGAGTATGAGTGAGTATGAGTGAGTATGAGTGAGTATGAGTGAGTATGAGTGAGTATGAGTGAGTGTACCAGTAAAAATCTTTCCGGTGCTTCCGGCGATGGACACCAGGTACTGGACTAAATGCTGGCAGTTTGTGGTCTTCCCACTGCCGCTTTTTCCCAGAAGCACAATGGACTGGTCCTGTCTTGTTGTCAAAAGGTTTCGGTAGGCAGATTGTGCCACTGCATATATATGAGGGGCTGTGTCCTCCCGTCGACAGCCTTTGAACATGTGCATTACCTTAAAAGTAAAAGAAAAAATAAATAAATTCTAATACACTGAGAAACACATTAATTTTCTTTACGCCTCTTATCCAAGAAAACAAAAGCATGTGGCCAAGCTTAATGAAGATCATTATGAAAAAAAAAAAGCAAGGAGCTTAGAGGCCAAGCTAATCATCTAAGAATCTTAATGTGTTACAGAGAGTTTATTTTCTGTACAACAGAAAAGTCAATAATAAAAGCCTCAAATGTAAAACCCACAAACATTAATTTACCAATGAAGGGAAATCAATAATGTTAATTTGAAAAGAAAGTTGGTGTGAACCGTCTCTCTAGCACAAGTGCAGTTACATTTTCATATAGCAGTTTCAGCTTTAAAATGCACAAAACACTCATCACGGCATATAATCAACTTGATCCATAATGAAAAATCACTTAATTAGGACAAATGACCGAAATAAATTCTTTTCTGGATTGTAATTACATTTTATGGCTAGTACTTTATCTTGCATGAAATCCAATAAAGCTCATTAGCAGATTTCAGTTGCCCGTTTCCTATTGCGTTTAACCAACGAAGGGACAAGTTGTAGAGTTATATAAAATATTGTACCCACAATGCATTGCATTGCTGCCACAGTGAATAGCGCTGTTCATAATCGCATACTGTCATATAATGAACTGTTACGGATTATGTAATGCATTTGATGAAGAACTAAGTGGTAGGGATGTCACGGTACCAAAATTCCAGTAGTCGGTACCAATACCATAAAAATTTACCATAATTCCATTTAATTTTTTTTTATTAAATGTATTTAGTTTATTATTTATGATGATAATCAATCACTTCAAATCACCGACTTCATTCACACAGAGCTACAGTCTGGAGCCCTGCAATTTGATAAATACGGAAGCGACTGAATGCAGCTGCGGGTACCAGATATACTCGGGAGTCGGTACTACCTGTACTACAGAAATGCTGGTAGTGTCACATTTTTGTAATTTCAGTACCGACTTAGTACCGAAGTACTGGTACTTGTGACATCCCTACTAGGTGATTATGTGAGTGTTTTCCACCTTCTGTTTCATGAACATTCTGTATTCGGATACTATACAATAGAGAAGTAAAATCCCGGGTATACTTAATTTTCCGCGTCCGCCCCATCTTGTGCACAGTTGAGCGTGTAAGCCTTTCAAAGTAAACTCCTTTAGCTGTGATTGCAGAAAGACGCGTTTGATAGAAAAACTAGTGGATTTTGTTTTCAAACACTCAAATCATGCATTGTTGAATGCACAGCGTCTGCACGGACACAAAAATCAGCAGACCCTACTGATGACAAAAATTAAGTCACTCAGACAGTGCAGGACCGTCATGGAACACGGACGGCTGAAGTACACTTTGGGCTTAAGCTAATTTAGATGCAAGAACAATATGTGAAAGATAACACAATATGTGATAGATGCAAGGGCTCTTACCTTCTCAGAGTACATGGAGGGAGCGCTAATAGGGTTGATGATCACCATGTTGGGCCCCGCGTGTGTGTGGATGAGGTTTCCGCCATAGCGCTGGCGCAGAGAATGCATGACACTGGACTCATTCAGATAGAGCAGAGCTGCCAAGTCCTCACAGCGGTCAAATGACGGTGGGTTCGCCTGGGTTGAGGGATTTAAAAATGTTAAAGGTCATAGAAAATGTAAGAAATCAAGAATATGAAGAGTGGAAAAAATCCTTAATATGGCAAGAAAAAGAGAGTGAGAGGTTTTAAATTGAGGTGCCTCAACCATAATAGCCTCAAGACTTCATTGCCAAGTGTTTAATGCAATTTAAAACTTGTCAAGCTTAACTCTGGATCCAGATTTGCAATTCCCTCATCAAACAGATGGTTAAAAAGTTTGATTTGAGGTCAGCCTTTACATTATGGAAATCATCAGCTTCGAGCTGCCCTTCACCGGGAGGTATGCAAATTTAACGACTGCGCCAGGCAGGAAGTGAACTGATAATATCTCCCAGCATATGTCTCATCAAGGCCTAATGGTACAAACTCTGAAAATGGCAATGCTGACCTGCCAGACTATTCTATTAGACTTGTATCCGTGTCTCTATTAGTCAATCTGTCCGTTTTAAAAACTGGGCCAAATCCCACTCGTTTCTCTATGACCCATATCCTGGCTTGAGTTTCTCCCACCCTCTGCATGTACCCAGGGCCCACCTGTGAATGCCTAACCCTCTGGATTCAGGCCAGACAGAAGCAGAGTTCTGCAAATAATCCCGTGCACGAGCCATGCAGATCTCAAGATTCATTAAAATACATCTATCTATTCTTCTTTTGAGTACCACAGTAAAAAGAATCATTGTTTTCCATTGTGTGTCAGCAATCTGAACCGTAAATGATGAAAATAGATGAGATTGTGCAGTGCGTGTTTTCTAAAACCAGCACAACATGACTAGTGTAGTAAGCAGTTTGATTAAGGCTAACAAATCATACACTGAATCTCTTCAGAGTTAGAATCAGGTAGAATCTTCTAAATGATTCAAACTCTGAATTGGTTAGAATCAGATCTTTGACTGAATCAGAAGTAATTTTCAACACAAAATGAAGCAAGAACTGTTTTTTTTTTTGTTTTTTTAAACAAATCATAAATTCTATTTTAATTATAATAAAAACATGAAACATGCATGGAGGAATTGTTCACAGTAAGAGCTGTAACATTTATGTAAAATAATTTCATTTCAACGTTACACACTATAAATAAAATATTTTATTTGCACACACTGAGATGGACATAATCAGCCTGTACAACTAACCTTTTCTACATCATCCTCATCCACATCCAGTACTGTCCCATCATGTTCCAGTTTGATTTTTACTTTCCCCTCTGGTAGACTGCCAGTCTCCGTCTTCACCACAGTAGCTGTGAGAAAACCAGAGAACATTGGGAATGTTTTTATTTCTGAGTAATTGCACAAAACATCATTTAACAATAAAATTGCAATAGACTTCTAATATTGCAGTGCCATTAAAGCACTCCTTATTTTAATATTAACGAATCTCGCAAGTTAAAAATGACAGAAAATCAAAACGGCCTTATATCCTTTTGTAATAAACGTCCCTAGTGTTATTGTATGTGAAACATCAGTGCACAATATTCTAAAAGAGAAAATGTTTCCATAATCTTTCATCGAAATAATGTTCTCCATCTCTAAAATGACTCTCTTCCACTCTAGCTCAATTTTTTTTTTTCACACAGAAATAAGTCAAATTACAGAAGATAAATGAGCAGAGAATGCCATGCTGTCTTAAACATAAAATAACACAGTTTGAGTGATACAGATTTCAATTTTCATGGCTTTTGTACTAACCCAGAGAGAATCCATCCTTGTGGACCAGCCACACTTTCTCCGAGCCATACCATGCTTGCTCTGCAGCTATCTGCTCCTCTGTTTTCACCTGTGAAGAGAACAACACCAGTCATTAATGGTATAGAACTCATTATTTGTGACTTTACACAGGCCTTTGACCAGAAACATCACTGACACGCTTCAGATCCACTGCATGCATTAGTCCACACTTATGGGAAAAGGACTGCTATCATTTAATGACATAAAAATGGTCTGATGTCTGAGACATCTGCTAACAGAATAACAATTAGGGTACAAACAGTTCCCAGATCAGCCAAAAAAAAGCACTGCTTCACAACATCTATAGTGGGAAATGAGCTTGAAATGCTGTGGACTATCATGCAAGATGGGGTGAGTTGAGCTGCAGGTACAGATGAAGCCAACTCGGGCTTCAAATGATGGACGGGGTCAGATTACAAGCCCGATGTTCTGGTTGTCTGGGCATGTCTGATTCCACTGCACTCATGCTTGACCTACACACACTGGTCTGAACATGAACTCTACCGCTGTGAAGGGCTGACAGTGAGAGATAGTATATCAGTGATCCATTGAGTTGTGTTCCAGTTCACATACTTCTATCCTCTGGTAGTAGACGATGTTAGTATACGAGTATACGATGTTATGATTGTAGATAAACCAGTACACTCTATAAGTACAGTGGCAAATGAGAAGGAAGGGTAGGAAACACTACAGCACAACCACTGTCAGTGCAAGTTAATAACAATCCAATGCTATTGAAATGTTAGATGAACCCATATTATTTGCCAGATTGTCTGTTTTGCTATTATGTTATTCCATCTCTCATAATTATGGGCTCTACGGCTGGGGTCTTTGTGTTGTCGATGAAATGGGATGGGTGCGAACACAACACTCCACAACACAAGGGCAAGTTTGACACAATAGGTCAAGGGTGGGATTAGGCAGGTGAACTACAGTAAACACACAGCAGAAAGCAGACCTTAGGATGGGCGGCAGCAGCATGGTCTGCCTTTAGGATTGCCACGGGATCCTCCTCCACCTGTCCCTGTGAGACGGCAGGTCAGCATGAGGGGGCAAGAGCAGCGTTAGACATCGTAACACTTTATAATGTGCAGCTCTCAAAAACACTCATTTATCAATTTAATAGCCTGCCTCAGCTCCACACACAAAGCATCCTGTGAATAAAAAGGGTTATTGATTATGTGATATAAGGCACTGGTCACACTCTGGGAGGTATTGGATATGAAATAAACATTCAGCATAAAACCTGCCAAGAATAGGTCATAATTAACCTAAAAATAAATAAATCAATTTATATATAATAATATATTTATTATTATATAAAATTTCACATTATTCACCCATATACAACATTTTTACATCTGCATTAAATTATATTATCATCATTATTATTATTATTATTATTATTATTATTATTATTGTTCCACATGGTGTAGTATACATATGAATGACATAAAAATGAAATAAGAATCTTTGAACATACTACGATTGATGCGAACAACAGCGTGATTTCACACAGAAGTGAAGTAAGGATTTAGAACTATGTTAGTGATATGAGGTAATGCATACATGAAATCAGAGCCTGAGGCATGAGACAGAAACTCATAAATCAAAGAGAGCATATCTACTGCTATTCACTTAAGTTGATCAGCTGGATAGCAGAAGCACATTCACTAACATATTGCCCTAATTTTTTTTATTCAATTACAACTAATCCTGAGTTCCCATGCACTATAAAAACAATGGCTTAGAATTATCATTCATAAGCAATAAACTAGCAGGCAATCCTTATGTCAAAGATATATATGATATGTAAACAATGCGGTTCAGTTAGCCAAACTACCAACATATCTATCATTAAAGTCATAAACCTTGATAAAAAAATCTAAACATCTCTTTTTGGCACAAAAAAAAAAAGTTGATAATGCAAGCACAAAAGTCATGAATGAGGGTGGGGGAGGTGAGTTAGAAAGAGGAACAGAGGGCTTACACTCCAACAGGCCACACGAGCACACACTCCAGCCAAGCCATAGAGGGGTGCAGTGGGGGAAGAACCGCCCCCAGAGGGGCCCTGTACCTGAGACGACGCAGAGGCACTGGCCACAGGTTCCAGCTACACACCAGCCAACCAAACAATCACAGCCACAGGGGCAGCAGTGGATGAGAGAAAGAGAGAGGTAAAGATGAGACACGTACCCACAGATGAAAGGACAGCAGGCACATGGAGGTGAAATGGGCATGCCTAAACCATAAAAACGTGTTTGCTAGATACTAAAGTTGTACTGCACCACATGGCAAATGGAAAAAGTGCATGAAATTGTGATAAATAGGACAAAATGGGTTATAAAAACAGGCATGGGGTTTAAGAGACTTATCAAAAACAACAACAACCTCTAAGCTCAGTAGACATCAGAGCAGAAGGCTGAGCTACAATGTTTCAGAAGTATTTCAAAGAGGGAAAAACATCTATTTGGTGAGTCTTGTATCAGAGCAGCCCATAATACATAATACAATACAAGCTCTAGTGAGTTGCCTTGCTGTATACTCTCAACATAGCTACCCTCTAAGGGAGCATCCTAAAAATATGCAGTCTTGAAATTGATTGAATTGAAACCTTTTATATGGGGCAGCAATGGTCACTTAAACACAACATGCACATAAAGAAATAACAAATAGAATCTTGAATCTTGAATCTCTTGAATAGCACAAAGAAAACATAGCTTGGCATCACCAATTGTCGCTAAGCTAACTATGCTCTATGCACTTTTTTGTTAAACAGGGATCAGAAACCATTGGGAAAAAAACAAAAAAAAACAACACTACACAAATCAGCAGACATTTTTGTCTTAGGCTAGCTTGTTTAAAACAATGCCTACGTCTATTTTTAAAAGTGATTTTTGTAACTGCAATTACAGTGTCTAGATAGGCAGTTCACTAGAGTTTGGAATGAAGCATAAATTATTTCTAAAGAGACCGAGTTCAGAATCATTAGATCTGAAGGCACTATGTAGTCGCTCTGCTCACATTAAATGTCCTTAAAATCCCTTTTCCTCATTAACAATGTAGAGTATTAAACCATTTCCCCATGAGCACTCAGTCAGCGTAAGCACTGTAAGGCTTTAAAGTGCTTTATTTATAGGCCTACAGCCAGTGCAGTGAGAGCCACATACTGTAAAACTGTATAAAGCATTTTAGCACCAGAGAGCGAGAAAGAGAGAGAGAGAGCGAGAGAGAGAGCGAGAGAGAGAGCGAGAGAGAGAGAGAGAGAGAGAGAGAGAGAGAGAGAGAGAGAGAGAGAGAGAAAGAGAAAGAGAAAGAGAAAGAGAAAGAGAAAGAGAAAGAGAAAGAGAAAGAGAAAGAGAAAAAGAGAAAGAGAAAGAGAGAGAGAAGGAAGCAGGAATAAAGACAAGACAAGAGAGGAATAGGTGTAGGAATGGACAGGTATTACAGATGCAGCGAAGATCCTCTCCAGCCGTCTCTGTGCTTCTTCAGTGGGACTCAGTGGCGGACTCTCCTATAGGTCAGACCACCAAGAAGGGGTGAGTCTAACTCAGACTATGCACATAGCTTTGTTACTGAGAAATGTTATTTAGCCAACACCAATTTATTCAAAGGATAAATTGTAAAAGCTCTACACAGAAACTGGTTGAAAGCAAGCAAAGGTCACAAGTGTTTATGTTAGCCATGCTACATTCCCTTCCTGGAGAGCTAAACAGGCATGTCATCTAACCACTGCAGTGTGAGAACACACACCTTTTTGGACAAGGTTGGTAGAGTGGGTTTAGAAATGCTTCCAGGACAAGGTCTCCCTGCTGGAGTTGGTGGCACACGTATGGCCGTCTTCACCTTCACGTATCACGTCCAAACCACACACAAAGTCACAAAAGTCAAGTTGTTTATGGGATTGAAGTCAGTAATCATGCAACCAAACACAAATTAGTCCATCAGTTTCTTCTGGTCTCAAATTCCATGCACAGAACCAAACCACTCCAAACCAACCATCCAACTTCCACAACACCATACAAGTTCAAGTATCTAATCCATCGGTGTAAATTCTGTGGGTCTCTGAGGTGACAGTCTAATAATGGCCTTCATCTACACCCTTGATTTGCAAGATCAGCATATCAGAACTAGTTTTTCAGTGGTAACATCCAGGAACCATAAGCCCTGGCCTGAACTGTTTCCAGAGACTAGAAAGGCAACTTACAGAGAGTAAGAACCTCAGGTACTTACAACTAAAAGCCCAGTTCAACAACACTTCAGAGAACTACAAACTACAAGGAAACATGCAGATAAAATGTTTTGAGCAAAAAAGAAACCAAAATTTGAACAACTTGCGCATTTACAGAGAATAAAAGGTGAAACATGGTAGTACTAGTGGTACACGACATACACATTAGCGCACTCCTCTCACAGCAATCCATGCAGCCAAGTAATCACTGTGATTAATACCTCTGGTTTCTTCATAGACATCTGTTTATGGGTAGGAATGAACCCTGTTGGAGGGGCAAATGGATCTGTTTTGAGGGCTGGGGGGTTAACGGTGTTGGATTTACCAGGAGCGGTTGGAGCAAAGATAGCAGCTGTTTTAGGGACAGCAGGTGTAGAACTGGGGATAACAGGCAATGTTTTGGAATCTGGAATAGGAGCTGAAGGTGGAGAAACAGTAGAAGCTGTAGGAACAAATCCAGCAGTGGTCATAGGAGAAGGTTTTGGAGCAGGAATAAAGCCTGCTGGAGGGGAAAGAGTAGGTGGTTTTGAGATTGGGACAAAGGGTTTTGGTGTAGGAACAAATCCAGATGGGGGAGAGAGTGTATTGGGTTTGGAGGCTGGGATGAACCCTACTGGTGGTGAAACAGGAGACGTATGTGCTGTTGAGGTAGTCGCAGACACTGAAGTCTGTTGCTCTAGTTTTAGAGTCTGGGAGGCCTCTAGTTTCAGCACAGTTTTATTCTGTGCTGGTCCAGTAATGTCTTCAGACTTTTCTACAGGTTTCAAATCCTCTTTTTCAGCAGGCTCATCATTGCGGATCCGATGACGAGGTTCCCTGGTCCTGCCTCGTGTCATCAAGTTGGTTAGTCCAGCAGAGATATCATCTCTTTCTTCCTTCTTTATAGTATCATGTTTGAAGGAGAACACGGGCACTTTCGCAACTTTTGGTACAGAAGCTGGTTCTGGTTTTGGTGGTTCTAAAGCTGGTTTAGGTGGTTCCGGGGACATGGTTGCAGGGATTGTTGCCGTGTCTTCTTCAGTAGGAAGTACCCTCCTAACCACTTTGCGCACCACCTTTACAACCTTCTTACGGGTCCCACCCTGCAAGTCCTCTGTGAGCTCTGCCTGGCTGGCACTTGCAGTAGACTTGACACCGCCATTGAGAGCACCATTCACTTTGCTTTCTCCATTCAAAAAAGGTTCAGGACTCAAGGGAGCTCGAGGAGGCTCAGGGCTTTTGAAGCGCTCTGGCATCTTGGGCACTTCAGACAACCTTCTGGTTGCCATCTTGTCTCTGTTGGGTGAGGGGCTCTTGACCCGCCTGAATTGAGAATGAGACTGGACCTCCGTAGGTGTGTCCGTAGGCTGAGGACTCTTGGCACGTAGTAGGCCTCTGCCAGGTTCTAGGCTGGGCACTGACTGGGAGCGGCTACTCAGGCTGCCATCGCTGTCAGACTACTCACCCGACAGATACATGTAGAAAAGTCAGTGAGGAAGGATAGGAAGATATTCAATCATTGAGAAGACAAACAAATTGCTAAATCAATGTATAACACTTTAAATTACATATGACTCAAACAGCAGATCATGCAATGCTGTCTTGTTCCCATTTACATATTCCTGATTCATTTGCTGTTCTATGACTAGGGCCACTTGGCACCAATGATGGCAGAGTAAAAAGAATCTCGGAATCTCAGAACTCTCTTAGGAAATGAAACCTCTCCAGATGTTTCAATAGTCAAGTTAATGCTGTAAATATTGTATCTTCAAAAGTCAAAGCAAAACCATTTTGCTACCAAACACAAACTAGGTGAAAGGGGAGTAGAATGCTGGTTTCTATTGTCATATTATACAATCGCCTTGTATGCAGGAGAGAACCGAGGTTGCAAAGGTGAACTATCGCATAAATACACTTCACTTTTTGCTCTTAAATATTCTGCATGCAGCACTTCTCCAAGCATGCATTTGTACACTAAGACTGAAAGTACACCCCATCTTGCATCCTCCCATGCGGTCTCTAATACACACTAACACACACAAATTCCCAGTAGATTCCGTCAGTGTATTATGAGATATTCTGTATATAAACAGTGTCTGTCAGCAGGTTTTGTACATAGCTCACTGCTGTCCAAGCCATTTTAACTCTACAATATAAACACAATGTACTTTACCAAAAACCTGCTGCTTTCAAATGTAACAAATGTCTATTATTAAAAGAGAACACAAATTAAGCCTGTTGTATAAAAAAAAAAAAAAAAATCCACTCTAACACAGCAGAATTTTGATTAAGGTGATTTACTGATATTTAGTAACTTTACTTAATCACCGACCACCCACTCAAAGCACAGCGTGTGGAGTAACAGCTGCATGTCAATCAACAACAAAGAATCGAACAAACTGTCTCCGTCTTCAAGCCAAGATAACACCAATTAGAGGCAAATGACTATGCAGCAGGTGTGATCGTATGGAATCAATGGCCCATATGTGCTAAATAAAAGATCTGCTAGGAAATGATTTGGCTATTCTTACATATACTCTCTCAAAAGTGGTATACTGAAGCAGCCACTCAATCAGGCTTCCTGTGACAACAATTCTGCATCCTGTGTCAAAACACGGGACTTGTAACTGACAGCATATTATTCTGAAAATAACTGAAAATATGCAATTAGACATGCAACTAAAGCACAAATAAACAGAGTGCTTTTCAATTTGCATTTCATCTCTTTCTATAAGTGCATCTCTTCTCTGTGAGCGCATTATGAAAGAGCTGTAATACTTAATTTGTTAGCATGCACAATATCTAGGGCACTTACATTGTCTTTTGAACTCTTGGAGTTTGGCTTGTTCTCTTCTTTGATCTATAAAGGTCCACGTGAAAAGGTCATTAGCATTTGATTTAGGACAATACGTTTATGCTGAGGCTATTATGCAGATATATCCAACACATTTCATGCAGGACATTTTTAAGGACTCGGTTCGACAGAAAAATTTAACATCTTTGAAGCCTAATAAGACACCAATTTACAGTGCTTTCCATTTTAAGCAGTAGCATTAGTATACTGCTATGTTCCAGCCAGTGGCAGCTTTTCAAAATGTAAATCAAAAGAGCTATGGAAGAGAGCTGATGAACTACATGAAGCACACTGATCATTTTCACACATTTTGTGATCTGTGTTTTCTATCTGCCCAGAACACACAAATGCACACACATGCTCTGAACAGAGGCCGTTAGCAACTGTGCGGTCATGAACTGTGCACATGGCACCCCAGTGCATTGCTACTGATAGATATAAAAATGAGATCATTGGTGCATTTCATGCACACCACCCAGCTGATGTCACACAGTGCAGAAAGATGAGAATGGAGAATGGAACATCACTTTCCTTTTGCTCCCAGAAGGAAAAGCGTGATGAGAATGCCATGCTGGCACGCTGTCATGGGCTGGGCCGGGTAAGGGTTTGATGAAGGAGGGAGGGCGGGATGGAAAGATGAGTGACAGATGAAGGGACCAGCAGACAAGAAGCTGGCACAATGGATGCTGGTCTTCACAGTTATGTTATGTGAGGTCACAAACTTCAGGTAAACAAGACCCACAATGCTGGAAAGAAGAGGATGTTCTTAGCTCTGTTGGGTAGAAAGAGATAATTAAACACTCTGGATTTGCCTCAAGTTGCATATTAAGGTTAATATTTGTAATATGACATTAAAAAGGATCCTAAAATGAAGATAATTTTTTACTTGTCCGCATATTAGAACAAGAGACATATAACAGACCTATGGAGGGAGGTCAAAAGAGGACTCAGTGTATGGCTGCAGTCTGACTTTTATCCAACTGAAGCCATTTGAACTGAAATATGCCTATTTACTATGGAACAATTCAATTTAAAATGCAATAAAAACACAAAACTACATCAGTGATATGATGTGCAAGTCAACTATGCCCCAATCCTCTTTAAAAGAAACCATACACCCTATGCAAATTCATATTTGCATATATTCGAATGGCGCATCATTTGCACACAAGCACAAAAAACGAATATAGCACACAAATCACATGCCTTAGTGCCTTTTAGTGCCTTAAATGGCAGAATCTTCATTTTGGATGAAATCTTCCTTTTAAAGAAAATGCCAGAGAGCTTTTGTTTGTAAACACAAAGCAGTTTCACTTCATTGTCACACAAGCACATTGTACAGCATCAGCTGTATGGATTACTCTGGGATCTCCCACTAGGCCGGTTGAATGTTGCTCGTCCTCTAACTCTGTATCCAGATCCCCACCCTGAACTCCCCTAAAGCCCCTCATGCCACCACTGACCCTTCACCAGGCCTTCCAGCCATCAAACACACTGCATCTATAAAAAGTTACTCATGGCATGCTTATCTGTTAACAAAGCACTGTGATACTGACAGCACTGACTTTTTTTAAAAGCAGACACATGGGCAAGAAGCAGCCCACATTATAATACACACAACAGGCTAGATGTGCAAACAGTAACAAAACCAGAAACAAATTGAAAACTTTGGGTTATGAAACCGATATATATAAAATGGCCACAAAAATATTAACATTAAATATGACCAATATGATGTTTCGTCTTTTCTAAAAGCAGAAATCAAAGGATTTGGATTCCCTTAAATATTATATTTTCATATGCAAAAATCTGCCAAAATATATAAATAATAATAATAATAATAATAATAATATTTTTTTTTTTACTGAAAACCAAGACTGTATAACAAGACTACCCATAGCAAATATAAATTAAAGTGGTCTTATCACTCAACACAGAACGGGTAGACAAAACAGCTCTCATTCTATGTGTACAAGGACACATACAGTAACAAAAGTATGGAATTAATTCCATGGCCAATTTAGGCATTTATGGAGATTAAACGCAATTCAGCTAACAAAATTAAATTCACTTCCTGAAACTCATTATAATTCAATTGAGAAATGAAGAAGCTTACACTGAAACAGAATAAATACAAGCCAGCAACAGCAATTTAGCTCAACAAAAGAGACATAATTGAACAGCTGAAAGTTTATGGCCACATCAATAAAAGCTTCTGTAGACAGACTGTGAAGCATATGATCCAATGACTGTATACACAAAATAACCCACTGACTTCATCTATCAAACACTTGACAGTCATAGAATTGTTCAAAAGCGTTAGAAAATAGCCCTAGAAGTCCAAGCATAAGACCCATTTGAAACATTCATCTCAACTCTCAAGAGTACAATAACCAAGACATAAATGGCACTACCTTTTTCCACAAGAGCATCTCAACAAAAACCTCTATTGAGCTTGATGGACTTCAGCACTTAACGTCAGAAATGCCAATCCAGCGCTCCAGTCTCAAAATACCAAATTGCACAGCACAATTCAATTAAACCAGCCATGTTAACACACAACAGTACAAGAAAACCTTTAAATAAATTCACATTTTCAAGTGAAATTGTAAAACTCATGGAATTTAGCATTAGCGCTAGCTAGCCCGGTCATTGCACCCGGCGTGCCATCACACTCAAGCCTAAAAATAAGTGACAGAGCAGGCCCGAGTCCAGACTGCAGCAGAACTCCGAGCCAACTGACTCCTCCACAGGTCTAGATCTACAGTTTCCCCCATACAGGACCATGAGCAACGCTTGCCGCCTTACCTGAGATCATCTGCAGCAGCTCCCTTACCAAGATCAGAGATGAAGTATAGCGGCAGGCGAAAGCAGTGAGACACGTTTATGTGTGTGTTCAAGACAGAGAGACAGTCATGAGAACCAGCAGTCTTGTGTCACACTAACCGGCAGCCCTAGTCTTGAGAGGTGCAAAGCGATAGGCTATTCCTGACACTGCTCTGTCAGAGAAGGAGGAGTAGAAAGACAGCTGTCGTGGTAGAGGGTCAGGAAGAGGCTAAAAATAAAAAAACCCAAGTACCACCGCTGCAACACTCCTGCTTTCTCCCCACCCCCAAAAATGTAGGCTGGGAGATGGACAGCTCCACAGTTGCTTCTCCTGCTCAGCTGCTCCAGAGCAAACGTTGGTCCAGTGGAGGCATGCACATGTGAGGGTGTCTGCTGGTTTCAAAGAATGCAGGTCGTGTCGAAGCTCTCAAACTTTTGAACGAAGGTGTAAACTTAGTTGTTGGAAGATGTGGAGCGAGCATCGAGGCCTTGAGCGCTGGCTTAACGTTCTTCTCTCTACTGAGAGATACAGAGGAGTAGGGCGGAGAGGGGAAACAGAGGAGAAAAACAGAAGCGCTGAGAGAGAAGGTTGAGGAAATGACGCAAGGCCTTGGCACTTCCTACACAGAGCGTTTTCAAAGTGCAGAGCACACTGGAAATAAAAGCTGCCGTGGCTTACACCTAATGAACAGATAGATATATATATATATCAGTGTGAAAGATGAGCACCAAAGACTCACCATGATGTCATTCCAAACCCATGTGCCCTTCTCTCTACTGTGGAAACATAAGAAAAGGTAAAGTTTTGAAGAATAACTTTCACTCTTTTATGTGAATGGAGACTGGAGCTGTCAAGCTCCAAAATGACCAAATAGTAGTCCACAACCATGAGACTTACAAGTTTGAGGTCAGCAAGGATGCATTAAAATGATGAAAAGTGACGTAAAGACTAACATTGTTACAAAAAAAATTATTATTAAAATAAAATATAAAATATTTCTTTTGAACTTTTAAAGAATCCTGAAAACAAAATGTATCAGATTTTTCACAAAAATATCAAGCAGCACAACTGCTTTTAACATTGGTAATAATAAGAAAAGTTTCTTGAGCAGCAAATCAGTATTTCAGAATGATTTCTGAAGAATCATGTGACACTGAAGACTGAAGAGATGCTGAATTCAGCTTTGCCATCACAGGAATAAATATTTCAAATTGTAATAATATTTCGCAATATAACTGCTTTTACTGCATTTTTGGTCAAATAAAAGCATCCTTTTAATTTTAAAAACAGCTGACATTGCATTACATACATAAATACATATATAAAGTAAATGGTTTAGTATATATACTTTTTTTATTTTTATGAAACATATGATAGCTTTGTGTAGGGAACAGAGCAAAGCCTTCTTCCCTCTGAATTTTTGTGAAATGTAGTTTCATTATATGGTAGAGATTGTTTTGCTATTATTTTGTATGTTTGTCAAAGTAAGATGAGAAAATAAAGAAAAAGTATGATTCTCCGTTCAAAGTGTTTCTTCCTAAAGCAACAGGAAACTGCAGTGCACAGCTTAGCTCAAACTGTTCTGCACCATTCATGGTCTTAGCCAAGAATCACAGCCAAAATCAATCATTTCCTCTATGGAGAGAGGTGGGGGAGTGCCTTTTCATAGCTGTAACGTCATAACGTGCCACTAGGAGGGGAAAATTCCTATTTCAATTCTGGCTATATTGGCATTCACGCACAAGAGGGCGCTGTAGGCCGCCTTAAAAGCATTCTTAAGCCAGCAGTGGTCTTCACACACCCTGTTAAGGGAGGCTGATTGTTTTCACCTCTTTTCACTAGTGTAATTTTCACTCCCACTATCACTTTCCAGGTAGTGCAGACAATAGCCTGGAGATTCGGTGTCGTGTCTCACATATAGAAATCGCCCTGCAGGAGACAGAAGAGGTGATAGCGCAGGCTCTGCAGATGGTATTGGTACAGGCCTGTGGCGGCTCGGGGTGTGGTGCAAGGAGTCTATGCTACGGCACGTCCTGAAGAGGACACAGCACGCCCACATGTGTCTGTGTGGTGGATTAAAAGACCACTATGGCGGCATGCACGGCTGTGTGGGAGAACACGATGAGGGGGAGGGAGAAACAGACTGAAGCAGAGAGCTGACACTGCAGGCCAATCTGGGGAAGAGACAGAGAGGAAGAGGAGAGGAATGTGAGCTATGAGGCTGTCAGCCGGGGATAATGAGAAGAGTATGCAACACAGAACAGCCAGGAACAAACGAGAACACTCTCACCTCTGCCCAAAACTGTCACACACTCTATCAGCACCGGCAGGACAATGACACTGTCAGCATGCACTCTGATCCCTGTAGACCTTAAATTTATTCTGCAGCCTGTCCCAACAGAGATTCCACAGAGCACTGAACAAAATTGTAATGTTACTTGGATCACAGATATTGAGATTTTATTAATATGCTATCAAGTGCTGAAATGCATTTACTGGACTATAATCTTGAAATGCATTTACATTTATCATCATTGTCTATATTGCCTATTTATAGATTCATCAAGTATGAAAAAGTATATTTACTTAAGATATAATATAATAAGATCTTTATATTGTTACAAAAGATATCCATTTCAAATAAATGCTGTTCTTTTGACATTTCTATTCATCAAAGAATCCTGAAAAAAAAAAAAAAAAAAAAATGCATCATGGTTTCCACAAAAATATTAAGCAGTACCACCATTTTAATAATCAGATAATTAATAATATTTAATAAATATTTAATGATGCTCTGATGATCACAGGAATAAATTACTTTATTACACAAAAGATACTTCTGAACGGTAGCATATATAATATATAGGGGTTATTAAATATTAATAATTTACATTGGAATACTAAATAAACCCCTGCACTTGATTGGAACATGACTCCTGCAATGCATAAAATGAAATACTGAAATGATCAGTATTTTTACATTCATATTTTTACTCTCTAATTACAGAGTTTTTGTTTATAATTCATGTTTTTGCTGCTGATAAACTTCTATGCTAGCCAATGCTAACTAGAGGCAATACTATTAGAACCAAATAGAAGAGGTATTATTTTATAAAAGTATGAATAAGGCAAATCAAAATGAACAGGTACTTTCATCAGATATTTTTGATGAAACAATATCTTGAAAGATATTGCAAAGGTTCACATGTAAAAGATAGACATGTCATTTTTATGTACACTCTTGGGATCAAGGCCTTGGAAAACCAGAGTGAATCCAGAGACAAAAATCAAAGCCAAGATTAACTCTGGGTAGCAGGTCTCAGTCCAGCCATCAAGATAAGCAAGCTTACAGGTCATGCTTTATGTTAAATGCTTTATGGTACATTATTTGCTACAGAGCAAACAAATACATTTTCAGGGACAGTGTATCCCCAATGAAGGCCCTGACTGAGATCATCAAAATGAACATGGTCAAGAATTAATTTAAGCTTTAGGTTTAGTACAGAGACTGTATCATTTACTGTATAATCTTGCATAATGCCCAGAGCAATTACAGTGGCACTAGTAAAAACCACAAAAGTGGATTATGCTCTCTCTCACACACACACACACACACACACACACACACACACACACACACACACACACACACACAGCTGCATGCAAAAACTCTACCACACCCAGACAAATCCTCTATATCATAAATGCAAATCTTCTTCCTGTCTGCAGAAACAGAGATAAACGCATTGAATCACAGCCCAGACTGTACACAATCCCCTCAATGCAAGAAACGTCCACAGAAATTTTTTTTTTATCATGGATATCCTGAGTCCCTAAATCAACTGCGTGATGGCCAGTCCAGGGTATGACTGTACAGAGCTCAGCAGACCTTGTTAAAGATGCTGACATCAACCTGAGTCATGCAAGAGCTGCTTATAGCCAGAAATAACTCTGTAAACCAAGATCAAGATCTGCAAAACCTCTGTGAACTCAAGACTGGGCAGCAAGGTAACATCCATCTTCTCTTTTGCTGTCCCAGCAAAGGCAAACTGAAATGTTCTGATCTTATCCTTAGGTGTTATTTGACAACTGACCAGTGTAAACCATCCATTTGTCATCTAAACAGACACATTTTCCCCAAACAGAGACTGAGTCATTCCATTTCCTTATATTGCCACAAACAGAGTAGAATGAACAGTTGTGCATGAACGACATGAATGCTGTAAAATGAATGAGGCATTTTTATAGTGTTTTACTACATACTACTTTAGCCTACACTCAAATCACATCAGGTGGTCTCTCCTCAACCCTCACCACACCGGAAGCATCCACTTGGAAGATGCGATGGCAGCCACAGAACAATGGCGCCAGTGCGCTCACCAACCAACCAGATAGGTGGAGAGGAGAGAGAGTGACAGAGTCAGCTGAAAGCATTGGGATTAATATTATGATGCCATGATTGATAAAGGCCAATGGAGGGAATTTGGCCAGGACACCAGGGTTACACCCCTACTCTGCCATGGGATTTTTTTAATGACCACAGAGAGTCAGGACCTCAGTCTGACATCTCATCCGAAGGACGGTGCTTGTTACAGTCCCAGTCATTTATACTGGGGCATTAGGACCCACACAGACCACAGGGTGAGCACCCCCTGCTGGCCCCACTAACACCTCTTCCAGCACCAACCTAGTCTTCCCAGGAGGTCTCACATCCAGGCACTAACCAGGCTCAAACATGCTTAGCTTTAGTAGGCAACCAGTCTTGGGCTACAGGGTGATATGGCTGCTGGCAAAAAAAATATCAACAAATCGAAGCCACATGACTGAAGCCATTTACTTTCCCGGAATACAGTTTAACCAAAGCCCACTGCAAAGCATTACTACAGGCATGCAGATGGGAGCACAATATAATTAGTGGCCTGATCAGTCACAAGGCTACACAACCAGTAAAAAAACAAAAAAAAAAAAAAAAACACACACTAATTTCTGTTCTTTCTCTTTTCTGACTTTTGTTTTGTTTGTATTTTTATTTTACATTATTTTTTTAATTTTTTAAATAAAAAAAAATAATGACTTCAGAACTGAAGTGTTTCCCCATTTCCTATGCCATAAGCATTAGACGTTCAGCCAACAGTCTGTGGGCATGACTACATTACAACTAACCCAAGCATTCAGTAAATGGAGTGGAAGCGGAGTATGAGTGTCAGTGAAGAGGAGAACATGAGTAGCAGTATTGAACATGTTCAGTTTCTCTTCCTTCCTCCTCAGATGCCTCCTGCCACTCCCTTCTTAAACATGGAAAAGGGGCAGATTTCTGTTTATTCATGAGCATTTTATAAGGAAACTGTTGTATGAGTGTCAATGTGCAAGCAGAACCAGGTTAAACACACCTCACTGAGCCAGTCATGTCTTGGCTCTGCTCAAGGGTACTGGCTGGCACATCTGGGTCACTGTTACAGACAGACCCTCCTCCTCCATCACAGGATGTGACTCAAAATCTTGGATGCCTTAAGACACACACACACATGCACAATCACGTTCACGGGGGCACTGCGGTCCCTGACTGGTCTGCGGCTATGCAGCCTTTCTATCAGAACCAGCATTAATTTCTTGAGCAATTTGAGCTACATACAGTAGCTCGTTAGCCTTTGCTCTCCACATGCATCAATGAGCCCTGTCACCAGTTCACCACTGTTCCTTCCGTGGATCACTTTTGATAGAGACTGACCACTGCAGACTGGGAACACCACAAGAGGTGCAGTTTTGGAGATGCTCTGACCCAGTCGTCTAGCCATCACGATTTGGACCTTGTCAAACTCACTCAAATCCTTAAGCTTGCCCATTTTTCCTGCTTCCAACACATCAAACGTATAAAAGGTGTACAATTTACCAACCATTAGAATCATATTAAATATAGAAAAACTGTTTAGTTCAATTGAAATTAATTTGTATAGTGCTTTTTATATATATATATATATATTTATTAGTTCCTCAGATCCCAGTTTGAATGTCTTCAGTTCAAGTTTGTTCATGGCAGTTCTAAGAGAGATTCACAAATCACCAGGTCAAGCTCCAGCACAAGAAACAGCACCATTTTGGTGGAAAAAGTGTATGTGTGCCTAACTGTGAACAGTGAGTCTGTGCCTCTAGGAAGGGCCTATGAAGAGAGCCAGACGCTTTTCCTGTGCACTACATTAAACACAGGCTGTGTTAAGTGTGGATTATATGATGAAGAGCAGATCCATGTAGAGCTGCTTGACAGTAGCCATTAGAGCTGACAAGTATAAGACATTTAAAACCCGCCATAAAGGTCAAGAAAACTCTGCCAAGACTGCCACAATTCATCGCTTCACCTTGACCCACTTTACAGTTCCAGTTTGACATCTCAAACCAAATTTAACATAACAGAGACTTTAGATTTTGTTAGTGTAGAGCATGGTCACCAAACGTGCTGAGTAGCAGCACTAGAAGCGTCCAGGCCTGCATGGCAAGCCTCTTTACAGCCACAATCAACATTTGTTTGGCAGCCAGGCTAATTCTGTCTGTCTGTGCTAATCTTTGTGGAATGCAGAAGAAATACGGCTGCATTTACACAACTTAAGGAATTTAGCTGGCCTTTCACCCCCGGCCCGGGTCGAAGGTCAGTAATTAATTGATGAGCGCATCAGGAACCAATCAAAAGTTACAAAGAACATGGGTGGGTTCTGCCTGTAATGGGTTTACTTGAATACCAAACACTGTATCAAACTGACAGTCCATCGAATGGAAACATATTGAACTTGTGGTATTACATAAACGCCTCTAAACCAGTGGTTCCCTGTGAAGCATGCTAGCACATGTGAATTCCTGCTCAAGAGCTTTCGTTGGAGTCAGGAAATATCCACTTGGAAAGAGTTCTTCTGTTCTAGGAAAGAATCTTCCCCATGTTTTGAATAACAAAGCATAATTGTATTACAATGTTTATATACATCATTGTCGAAAGACCATATTCACTCAAAAGTGCCACTAGTGTCATTGTTTGTGGAGTAGCTTTTGCTCTGAATGTGCCCTCAGATGAATAAAGAGCATTTAAACTGTTTTGGCTGGACTTAAAATGTAGGCTTCTGAACTGGCACTGGGTCCAAGATGACAACACTGTTTTTTGAAGCCAGGGTCAGTTCCGCTCTGAAGCTAAACCACACCACAGTGCCCTGTGCCTGGAGCCCATTGCATTCTGGGACACATAGCTGTGGTTACAGTAAAAGAGAGAGACATAGCAGAGCTCTACACTTGAAGGCTACAAGCTAGAAACACACGGTTCATGTCCTGGCAGTTCATCCTAAAGATGTTCGATGGGGTTGAGGTCAGGGCTCTGTGCAGGCCAGTTCTTCCACACCAAAATCATCCAACCATGTCTTTATGGACCTTGTCTGTGCACCGGGGCACAGACAAAAAGGCCTTCCCCAAACAGTTCCCACAAAGATGGAAGCATAGCATTGTCCATAGCATTGTTCAGCATTGTCTTGGTATTTTAATTCCTTCACTGAAAGTAAAACAGCCCCACACCATTATCCCTCGTCCATTAAACTTTACAGTTAGCAAAATGTAGTCAGACAGGTAACCTTCTTCTGCATGGCATTTGCCAAACAGAGAAGCACAATTCATCACTCAACAGAACATGTTTCCACAGCTCCAAAGTCCAGTGGTGGTGTGCTTTACACAACTCCACCCAACGCTTGGCACTGTACTTGGTGATGCAAGGCTTGCATGCAGCTGCTCACCCTCGAAAACCCATTCCATGAAGCTCCTGCCACACAGTTTTTATGCTGATATTAATGCCAGTGGAAGCTTGGAACTGTTCAACTATGGAATCAGCAGAGCGTTAGTGACTTTAATGCATCATGCGCCTTAGCACTCCTGCTCTGTGACTTTACGTGGTCATCCACTTTTCAATAATACCACATTTCTTACCCAAATTTAATTTAACATTTTTCACAAATGTTTGTACATGCAGACTGCATGGCTAGGTGCTTGATTTTATCCTGTGGCAAATGAGTCTGACTGTGTGTCCGAATACATTTGTCCATATACAGTAGTGGCCAAAAGTGATGTCTGGAGAGGCTACTTGTTTTAATGACCCCAACATATGAGGAAAATATATTTTTTAATAATTTAACTGTGAGAAAAGAACAAAACACCAACTTGGTTAAGGTATTAATCGGACTATAAATTATTTGGCAAAAAAGGCAAACTACTGCGGTTTTATTTTACTAGGCAAAAAAGTTCACAGGTTATTAATATTTTGTTGGTTCTTATGTTAATAATTTCTTTGTATGAGATCCTGGCTAAAAAGTATGTCCACACAATTTGGCATGTTTCATTGTGTTATTACAAATAAAACAAAATGACTCCAAGCACAACTACCCAATGTGCTTACAAAATCTTTAAAGGGGTCCTATAATGCCCCTTTTTACAAGATGTAAAATAAGTCTCTGATGTCTAAGTGTGTATGTGAAGTTTTACCCCACAGATCATTTGTATAGCATGTTAAAATTGTCACTTTTTAAAGGGTGAGCAAAAACATGCATTTTGTGTGTGTGTCCCTTTAAATGCAAATGAGCTGCTGCTCCTGGCACCCTTTCAAGAAGCGAGCGGAGCTCGAGTTAGCAGCTCCGATTACCTCACGCAGACACGCACTGAAAATGTCAGAAACTGTTCAGTCGTAGTCATATAGTGATGGAGAGACTCAAGAAGAATTGACAACATGCAGAAGCAGAAATTACACAGAATGTGACAGCATACAAACAACCAGTGGCTTACCGAAATGCATGGCACATCTCCATTTCTCTTAACCTAGGAACAACCATCCTCTACACTGATCTGCAAGGACCTTTTGAAACACACCCATCAAACCTCATTCAAACTGAACAAAGCCACAATTACCATCATAATTACATTTCGCCACCACACAGCCACCAACCATCTACTTATTATGAATAGGCTTTGAGAAAAAGGATGCCTTTATCAGACAGCAAACACAAGACTCCATTAAAGAGAAGCCTTGCGTCATCCCTTTTCCACAGCATCTCCAAGCATGACAGAAGCTTTGCGCTTTAATCCATCAGTAAGATGACACACGGTCTCTTTTCTTGCTCAATGACGGCCTTTTGTCCACATGTAACCGACTCATATAGCCGCCATCTGGCATTCAGGGTGGTTTCATGCCAGCGTCTACTTAGGCAGAGAAATTGGCACTCAATCTAGGCATAACCAACCACTTCAGGCTTCACATTCCCGCAATGAAGAGCTGAAAGGCTCTACAGAAGCAGTTCTCAAAAGTATTTGATCAGGAGCCATCAGAACAGAAATTGCAAAAATGTAATTATTGAGTGCTTTTAGAAGCACAACTCTAAAATATAATATAAACAAAACAACAAAGAACAAATGAAAGGAAACAAAAGCATAAATAAATAAAATAAAAAACATATAAAAAGAATAGCTAAATAAACTAGCTCTTAAATAAAGTCAAGATATAGCAGTAAACCAAGATCACAATGATCAATGAAATCAAACTTCAAAACAACATGCTATTTTGTTCTCAATTGATCACCGGCACATCTGCCGTGAATGAAATGAATCCTGCGGTGCAGTGCCCTCAGGCATTAATTGATTGGCCTGGCTTGCTATGCCAACCACTTTGGTGACCGCAATATCCAGCAACTGAGTAAACACCAAATACCAGCATGATCCCAGAGCCCTTGGTGCAAGCTACTGTTGCCAAACAAACACTGAGGAACTTTATTTGTTTTCCATGAGAGGGAAAGTGAATGTGTGTGCTCTGTATTCCTCCACTTGAAGTTGCCCTCAAGTGACCTCTATTGGCTGTTAAGGGTTTTGCTTTGTAACCATTCCAGGTTATGTTACAGTCATAAACAGGATGAACACCTGCCGGTTTCTCAATCCTAGACGACAAGCATCACAGCCAGAACAGAGGAACTTCCTGCTCAGGCTGAGATATAACAGCCAACACCATTCGCATAAACCAATCCACTCTCAGCTCCTAAACGGCAATAAAAATAAATAAATACTAGCAGAAATTTTAGAAAAATTAATTCAGGGTAAAGGCGGCCCATTTATTGCCGTTTATAGATAAATTAGAATAAGACGCTTAGGTTGGTGGTATGTGTCCAAATAACATCCACATGGATGGTAGTACCCAAGGTTTCCCAGCAGAACATTGCCCAAAGCATCACACTGGCTCCGCCAGCTTGCCTTCTTCCCATAGTGCCTCCTTGCGCCATGTGTTCCCCAGGTAAGAGACACAACACACACCCGGCCATCCACGTGATGTAAAAGAAAACACGATTCATCAGACCAGGCCACCTTCCACTGTCCAGTTCTGATGCTCACGTGCCTACTGTTGGCACTTTCGGCGGTGGACAGGGGTCAGCATGGGCACCCTGACTGGTCTGCGGCTATGCAGCCCATACGCAACAAACTGTGATGCACTGTGTATTCTGACACCTTTCTATCAGAACCAACATTAACTTCTTGAGCAATTTGAGCTACAGTAGCTCGTTAGCCTTCGCTCCCCACGTGCATCAATGAGCCTTGGCTGCCCATGACCCTGTCAACGGTTCACCACTGTTCCTTCCTTGGACCACTTTTGATAGATACTGACCACTGAAGACTGGGAACACCCCACAAGAGCTGCAGTTTTGGAGATCCTCTGACCCAGTCGTCTAGCCATCACAATTTGTCAAACTCATTCAAATCCTTACACTTGCCCATTTTTCCTGCTTCTAACACATCAACTTTAAGGACAAAATCTTCACTTGCTGCCTAATATATATCTCCCCCACTAACAGGTGCCGTGATGAAGAGATAATCATGTCATAATGTTATGCCTGATCAGTGTATATACAAATACATTTTATATTAATTTATATACTATATAACAGTGGGTGTCTGCTCAATCCATCAGTCCAAAAAGGATTTCTTGGTCTGAAAAAGACTGAAAGACTGAAGACTCCTGATCTAAATGATAATTCAATTTTATGATTAAGAACAGCACAAACAACTATTTGAGTGCCACACAAGCACATAAACATCATGAGTAGAGTAAAAGCATTAGGCTGAGCAGGTAACAAAAAGCAAAAGGATAAGTGTTTGTGTTTTGGCAGTCCCATTCATTACTGTGCCGTGTCATGTATCAGCCGGCGGAGAGCTGCTCTCAGCACACAAAAGCCCTTCATTAAAAGACGACCGCCCCATACTCAACATGGCGGCAGTGTTGCTGGGCGTCAACAAAAGCTGAAGTGGTCCTACCAGAGAGACCATTTACAAGAAGTGGTTAAATTACACACACAATCCTATAACTCATCTTTCGAATTTCTGTAAGTCCAACTCTTTTCCACCCTGTTCCTCATAATGCAGCATGCGTGCCCAGACTAGCTCTTTCATTATTCAGTTTGCCTGTAGCAGGTCTCTTTAAATAATTGAATAATAACTGGCAAAGACAAAGCATTACGTTAGAAACAAAGCGAGATCCTAAAAGAAACTGCAGTGCAAAACCCATAACCCACTTCAACCAGACCACCAAGCCTCACCCTCATTCAAAAATTAATCCTGGCTACAGATGCACTGCCAGACACCCTTACTGAGATTATGCACTTCCCCATAATGACAAAACCCAGCCCCTGATGCTCACATGGAGAACGGCAGGCTGATGGAGTACATCTGACATTGCTCGGTCAGTGGGGACGGTTGGGTTTGTGCTGGTAACCCGGTCTGCCTTGCGGAGGTTGGCGACTCACAGTGTGGGTCATGGCTAGCCTGTGTGAGGGTGGTTTTTCCTGTACCCAGAGTGCACTCGTTCACTTCCTCTAAACCTCAGGTCTCACCACTCCAACATAGCATTTTAAGTTTTCCAGCTGAATTTAAGGAATTTCACCATCATGGAAGTGATGCACCAATTGTAATTGTTTTTGTTGTTTTTTTTAACGAACAGAAAACAAATGTTTATTTAATAATCAATTAATGAAATTTATTTCATAAAATCAACACTCAAATACAAGAGTTTAATAATCATTTAAAATTACAAGGCAGTTGTTATCAACTTTTATTTCTTAATATTCCAATTTGGTATTGAACTATAAACATTTAAACAGACTTCTCATGGCGGATTTATTCAAACATACATTAAATAATGAAGACAACAGGTTAAGTAAAAATATAAATAATTGCATATTTAATCAAAATGCTATTTTGTTTCTAGCTAACTATCAAGCTATGGTCATTTAATGGCCTTCCTGAGGTAAATGTAATGTGACATTGTTTACAATCTGTTTTTTTTTTTTTTTTCTCTTCACTGACTGAGCAATTACATGAGACATGATACATTACAGGAAGTTGTAGTTTCTTTCAACACACCTTCTAATATTAATTTCTTGTTATAACTAGCTTATCCTAGCCTAGAAATCTAGACGCACCCTAGCGGCAACAAATCTAATTTGCAGCCAGGGCGTCTAGCAACTCTCCGCTTGCAAACTGGAAAAAAACTAACTCTGGTCAAGCCAATCACAACGTGTATAGAGTCGGTGGGCGGGCTTAACATGATGGCAGAGTTGCCGCAGTTCTGCGTGCTACTTGAAAACAAAGAAGCTGGCGAACAGCGGTCTATCGAATCGGCTTTGGCCACGACTCTGGGAGACTTGATGTTAAGCTTTTCTTTGAGAAAAGGACAAAGAACGGTACTGAAGTCATTCTTAAAGGAAGATGTGTTCGGAGTTTTGCCGACCAGATACTGCGAAAGTTTAATCTATCAGCTAGCTCGGCTTCACCTTCTTCGTTGCTCTGGTTGGTTGTAGCGCTATCCTATTGCATGCAGAGGGAATTTGAAAGACAACCGTTTAACCCGCCCCTTGGACTGAGCCCTGCTTGATTGAGGGTCTGGCTTGTCAGGCTAAGCTTATCCACCAAGTTTTTGACAAATAGTGTCGGTTGCCAAAAACGCGCTGCTATATATAAATTGCTATACAAATTATGAATATAAATTAATTAAATATTGAATATATAAATAAAAAAATATTTTACATACCAAATATATAAATAAAAAAATATTATATATTATATACTAATTATACATTGAATAAATTAAAATATATTGTATATTAAATAAATATATTTATAAAAAAAAAAAAAAAAAAAAAAAAAAAAAAACTTGTTGCATAGTTTCTGGGTCAGGCATGAGCATGTTTCACTGTGAAGTGACCTGTACAGTCATAATAAACTTAGTCAGTAGTACTCGTCTATAAATGCTTAAATGAGGATTTCCCGACCCGCAATCGCTCTCACGGTCAGTGGAACATCTGGAAGATAATCCAAATAAAGCTCGTTTCCGTATTAAAACTGCTTTACGGTGGCTTATCTCTGTGGGGAGGGCCTTCCTCGCTTACAGATTGTGCCGTTTTCCAACTGTGATGATAAAAGCCTCCATTACTGGGGTAGACTGGTGGAGAATGGTGTTAGGGAGATGCCAAGACTCACAGCGCTCCCTCCCTCGGGTGGACATTCTGATAAAAGGACTTTTTCAGGCCTTTCCACAGTCCCATGATCAATGGTGAGGGAGTGATGTAGTGAGCAGCATCCATAATAAGCCATTGGAGTCAGCACAGGATATCACTGACACACAGTGCGTTTAATTTTAACCAACACGGCCAAGCGTATGAGTCTTGGAACAACATCCAGAGAGAAACAATAAACCATGAGCCATCAGGAATCATTGGTATTTCAGCCCAGACCACAACCACACTGGACTGCATGGAAAAGAATAAGCCCGGGGCAATGAGCATTCCTTTCTCTACACTCTCTTCAAATTGCTTCTATTTCCAGGGGGTTATAAATTACAATTTATAGGACAGAGCGTCGGTTAACAATCCGTGAGGCTTTTTACATCAAATTAAGTCATGACTGTATGAGGTTTGATTCGGATTCTGTGTATAGGGTTGCTAAATACACATTCTGTCACTTATACCCAATTCGTGGCCAAATGAAAATGCATGTATGGCGTGCTGCTGGATAAACCCCCTGAGAGCCTTTAGAGATATATATTGCTGTGAGAAACCACAGCTTTAGATGCTGAGAACGGTATGATCCGGCAGTCTCAACTAAATCCAGCCTGCAGTAAAAACAGTTGAGCTGATACATGAGAGGCTGTGGGATGAGGAGTGGAAGGAAAAAGAGGGGAATTCTCCTCGTAGAGCCGTACAGAGAGGCCTTTCTCTGGGCTGGGGTCACAGCCAATCAGAGCTGTTTCACCAAGGCCCTGTGCTGAGTGGGTCTGACCATGCAGCACATGCAAAATGTTAATGTCTATAAAGTGGGCTTTCAATGGAGCTCTCTGTTGCTTTTTATCTTAGGCATTAGGACCAGGCAGACCAAACCGAAGGTTTCAATTTATTGAAACATTTTTATTTTTTAAAACACATTAAATTGATGGGAAAACAACAGTATATCCACATTTAAAATGTTTTTAAAAAAAAAAATCTATTTCAATTAAATACTGTTTTTTCAACTGTCTTTTAGTCAAAGAATCCTGGAAAATGTATCATGGATTCCGCAAAAATATCAAGCAGCTCAACTGTTTTCAAAACTGATAATAAGAAATGTTTCTTGAGCACCAAATAAGCACATTATAATCATTTCTGAAGGATCATGAAGACTTAAGTAACGGCTGCTGAAAATTCAGCTTTCAATCACAGGAATATATTACATAAAAATAAAAAAATTAAATAGATTTTTTTTTTTCAGAATTACTCTGAATCTACATTTAAAAAAAAAAAAAAATGTTAGAACAACCCAACTAAATTCAAATCTTTAAGGGTTTGTGAGTTCCCATATGAATACATTTGGCTTATTTATTGGCAGTATAGAATCATTCTTTTTTATTTTTTTATTTGAATTGACTGAACATTTCAGATGACAAAAATTAAGACTTTAAATATTACATTTAAATGACATGCAATTCTTAATTTTGCATCAAACAAATCTTAATGCATCGTATTGCCTTTGTTCAGTTCCTACAGTGTTGAAACTGGAAAGAGGGTCGACAGCATGGGAGGGGTCTTACTGCAGCACAACACTGTGAGAACACTTTCTCATGACATCGATGAAAGGTCCATCCTGACAGGAAGCATCTCAACTCTAATGAGCCCTGAGCCAGGGTTGCACAGCTCGTCTAGTCTGCCCCATTCTGCTCTATCCCCTTCCTCTGGGAGACTTCCTGTCTAATTGTGACTACGGTGAGTGAAAAACCAGGTGGCACAGACAGAGAGCATTACGTGTTAACATGTAAACAATAAACAAGGAGAGTGGGTACCAAATTATAAAAAAAATAAATAAAAAAAACAGCACTAGAGTAATCTTTGAATTATGGATTTAGAGGAAACTAGGGTGCAAAATACCCAGTCACTGTACAGACATCGCTACATGCAACATGGCAGGGCTATACTGAATCAATGCAGGACAAATGTAATGGGTTGAAACATAGCTTGACGTTATGTAATCTATAACGGTTAAAACAAAAATCCATGGAATTGAACATTCCCATAGAATGGCCTCAAGCGTAAAGATGAAATATGTCGTTCTGGCCCCACCTCTTTCAAATGGACTTTCTCCAGAGACCTAGTCAGGAAGTGTCATGTTTGTTCCGAAACAAATTCCAAAAATACCAAGAATGGAACTTTAGGGAGGAGAAAACAACTCCAAGCCCTTCATAGAAACAAGGGACCTTAAAGGGACAGTCCACCCAAAAATAAAATAATTTACTCACCCTCATTTCATTCCAACTCTATATACAAATCTTTCTACTACATGAACACAACATAAATTATTCTTAAGAACGTTGGGAAACACACTACTTCTCAAAATATCTTACGTTTCATAGAAGAATAGGGAAAGTAAAATGACAAATGTTTAACAAAACATATAAATCAACAGATTTCACCAGTAGGATTTCAAAATTAAATTACATCTAATAAGCGTTTTATTTCTATTTCTCACAAAGAAACTAAATATGATGTGTGGTAACTGCAATCTATGCAAATTATTTTATATTGGTAATCAAGGTCTTTTACCCCAAAAACTTCAATAGAAATGTGCTAGACATGTATGGCTTTTCCAAAATTGAAAAATGTTCATGACAAAAAAAAAAAAAAAAAAAAAAAAAAAAAAAAGATGCAAATCTAAAATGCACATCACTGAGAAAAGAAAATGCGGAAGGACTACAGTAAAGGCAACACGTCATTTTATTCACATGGGATGAATGGCCATTTAAATCCCTTAAAAGCTTATCTCAAATGATGTGACCAGCACAGTAAGTAAAAACTGGCTCTTTATCCCAGTTCCTGTGCTAGGACTTCCTGAACACGCTCAATTACTTCCCTCATATCACACTCATGCCCGGCACACCCAGCATTATGACACATGGCACTCTGCCCTAAAGGTCAGCAGTCAAATTATAACACTATTACTGTTGGGGAGTAACTAACTGAAGTGTGATAAACACAACATTGCCTTTTTCTGCCACACTGTATTATGCACGCAGCTTTACAGTTGAGCGACCTAATGCAAATATGTTTCTCTTAAAATATCCAATTCATTTGTGTAAATCGCTTCATTAAAAAAAGTAAGTCTCTGCACAGTGAATATTTAATTAAATTCTGCTGTATCACCATATTTTAACTCATTTACAAACTGGTTCATTTTATTAGTTAATTGCATTATTATTAGTTCTCAGTTGATACAATAGGCATCATGAACTAAAAATGTAAATAAAAATTTTTTTTTTTACTCAATCTAGGTTTATAAATATTGTTTATTATTAAATTCCCATTAAAATTTGTGTTAATTTAAACTTTTAAAATGTAAAAAAAAAAGGGTACTATTATTATTATTGTTGTGGTTCTTGTTATAGTTAATGTAGGATTTATTTAATTACCATTAATGTAGATTAATAAATGCTGTAAAATGGTCATTGTTAGATCGTTTATCATACCTCAAGTGTGTGGTTTTGGAAAGGAGGAAATAAAATGTTGCAGAGGTCCAGAGAAAACGAATGTTTAACTTCAGAGATCAGAGATGTTGAAAAGATTGAGATAAAATGAGAGCCAATCAAATCAGAACAGCTTCCTGAACAGAGCTTATGGTCTTGTGGAGTAAAATAATACTGTAAGGGCCAAGAGCTACAGCTACAGTATCAATCATGAGGCGTATGTGTGCCTTCCATATCATAAAATACATTACAATAAGGTCGGTTCTGTCTCTAAAATATGGTAACGTCTGGACACATTCAAAGAAAAAAAAAAATATTCATGCACCTGTGACTGCACGCTGAATTCACCAAACTACTTTTTGCAATTGTAGTCACGGTTTATACAGACAAGCCAATTTTGTGATTAGTAGTAAAACTCACTATTATGCACAGCCTCTCATGGCTTATTGCTTTAGTTGAACCGTCAACACTGAGAGCATCCACAGTGAGGCCAAAGTCCCCATGGGAACAAGTAATGATAATGATTTTTTTTTTCCCACAGCACATCCATTAAAAAAAGAACCTAGGGCACATACATTAACAATTTGTTCTTTCAAAGTATGTGAACATCAAACATACATGTTTCCACAATACACATGCAAAAAAAAAAAAAAAAAAAAAAAAAAAAAAAAAATTATTAAAAAATTACAATAAAAAAAATTAACGTTAAAGGAGTAGTTCACTTTAAACTGAATATTACCCCATGATTTAACTTACCCTCAACCTTACCTTGGCTTCAGAAGGCCTTTATTAACCCCCCGGAGCAATGTGGAGTACATTTATGATGAATGAATGAGGTTTTTTGAGCTTCAAACTCAATGAACCCAGTCACTGCCATTATAAAGCTTGGAAGCGTCAGGATATTTATTGATATAACTCCGATTGTGTTCATCAGAAAGAAGAAAGTCATAGGCTTGAGGGCGAGTAAATCATGGGGTCATTTTCATTTTAAAGTGAACTACTCCTTTAAATCTTGTTAAAATTCTGAATTCAGTTTACACAATAATAAAAAATAAAAAAAGTCATATTATCCATGGAGTGGTAACTATCATCATTGGTCAACGGCCAGTAGAGAGTTGAAGATTTCCAGCCTCTAGGATTTCTGAGGTTGTTATTTTACATAAACTACACATATGAAAAACCTAACTTGGTAAAATTGCTCACAGACTATTTAAAAGCAATGCCAAGGCTACAGAAGTACCAGAACCCAGAGAGAGAGAGAGAGAGAGAGAGAGAGAGAGAGAGAGAGAGAGAGAGAGAGAGAGAGAGAGAGAGAGAGAGAGAGAGAGAGAGAGAGAGAGAGAGAGAGAGAGAGAGAGAGAGAGAGAGAGAGAGAGAGAGAGAGAGAGAGAGAGAGAGACAGAGAGACAGAGAGACAGAGAGACAGAGAGACAGAGAGACAGAGAGACGTTTCAGAGAGACGTTTCAGCTGAAGAGATATTTCAGAAGTTAAAATGGATGTTACTAAATGATAGAAGGGAAAAAAATAGCCAAACTCACTTAATTTATCACAGATGACTCCATTCAAGCACACACACTCCAAATCCAAATCATCCTCCTGTTAAAGCGTCTATTTTTAGCGCCTGGTATGTGATGTAGAAGTGTTTGTCAGGGCTGAGATTCAGAATTTAACTGAAAATAACTTTTAAATTCCAATTCAGTCTGAAGTGAATTTGAATTGAAGTACCAAACAAGATTGTACTACAATGAACCAAAATTCATTGTTTACTAGAAAAGTTAAGTGTATCCATGACAGACCAAATAATAGCCTGAAAGACAGACAAGACAGACTGACAGACGGAACAACAGACAGAAAGGCAGATGAAGATAGACTTCTACAGCAGACGAGAGTCTGATTAAACTGGATTGTGGGTGGTTAGTGTGCTGAAATACAACAACCAAAATTGCCACAATCGTTTAGTGAACAGTTTTTGGTAGAAAACAATAATTCACTGACATCTCTTCCACTTAAGGCTTTACTCTAAGCGGAGAAGAAGGGAAGTACGGCAGTGTGGTGCAGAATGTCCCTGGGGTGCTGTGGGCCAGTCCTGCGGCAGAGATGGAGCCAGTACGGCCCTGTGTACAGAGTGAAAAAAACTACAGTACAGTACAATGTGCTAGGCATTGCAGCTGGTGATTACAAAAACATACTGCAAACCTGACATTTAGGATTGTTTATATATTGTGATGAGAAGTATTGTAATTAGCCAACTACAACTTATTTCAACATTGTTAGAAATGTGTATGCGGGAAAGACTCCTATACGAGAACAGTATGTTAATGAAAGCATATTTGTGGTCTTGATGCAGCCTCCACAGTGTACTGGTAATGATGGACTTCTGAGGTTTGTTAACTGCAAAGTCATGCTTTCACATTGCCTGTAAAACAGCATGATGGCACATTGAGGCTGGGTGTCAGAATGTCTGCATCAATCTGTGCGTGTATGCTGGTCTGGGGGCATCTGGTGCACAGCTGTAACTATTCTGCAGACAGTGTCGTGGAGTGCAACCTTGCTGGAGGTCAGTCAGGCATTACGAGTTACCACCCATGACGATGCCTCTACAGTCAGCAACAGCCTTTAGTGCTGAAAACACTGAAATACCTGTACTAATGGCAGACCTATTTACCTCAAAGATATTTTTCTTGTTAATTATACCGCAAAAAAAAAAATCTCTCGTGCCAAGGTTACTGTGAGGCTAACAATGGAAGTAAATGCATGGTCCCGTTTTTGTAGGATGTAGAAGCAGAAATGTGAAGTATATATATATATATATATATATATATATATAATATATAATATATATATATTTTATATATATATATATATATATATATATATATATATATATATATATTATTATATTATATTATATTATATATATATATATATATAATATATATATATATATATATATATATATATATATATATATATATATATATATATATATATATATATATATATATATATATATATATATATATATATATATATATATATATATATATATATATTTGTATGTTTAAACTTTGGATTATACATCATAAAATTAGTAGTAGTATTTAAATTTATTGCCATATCAACGTCACTGGCTATAACATGGCATATACATATTAAACATAACAATTTCATAAATATAATATAATATAATATAATATAATAAAAACAAACAAACATTTTATAAAATTTAAAATAAAATACAGTACATGAGTAAAATTTTATTTAAAAAAATAACGTACTGTGCTAAAAATGTAAAAGATTTTCTGGATCACATATAAAATAAAACAAAACAAATATTATAAAATTAAAACTTAATGAAAATTATTAGAGGTGTACTAACAATATTACTAAAACTGAAAGAAAAATAAATGGTAAATTGAAAGAAAAAAATTATATCAGTCCATTTTTGTGACGTGACTAATCACTGTATAGGTGCGTCAGTTTAAGCGTCAGTGGCGCGCGTGTGAACACGATCATCTGTTCCTAAAGAATAAACATGAATTAATATCTCTTTAGGTATGTTGAGGATGCAACTTACTGAAATGAATCATATGTCGTGCAATCACTCAATCGGTGTTTCAACCGCGGAAAGATAATAAAACAGCTTTTAAACAAATGTCACGTAGCATCACATTTAAGAACTCAGAAGTCATTCAGTGTCCACAGCTGTCAGTTCACTAGAAACAAACTCTTTCACTAAATATATGCACTGTATCAGCATATATATTCATTATATTCTACTGAACCGGTTACTGATGTCTTGTTTATTTAATGTATGTTTAAATAAATCTGTCATGAAAATGACAGCCACTGTGTATAAATGATTATATTTCAACAACGAATTAGAGAAAAAATAATAATTAGATTTAGAAGTTAATGCAAAAACTGCCTTATGTGAAGCTTATGAGTGTTGATTATTATATCTAAAAAAAAAAAAACTGATTTTAGGCAAATGAGTTTGGGCTCTGTTAACCTTTAATATTATAGTGATGTGTAAGTAAGGGCTCCCTATATAGGTTACAGCATTATCTTTAAGAAACTTTTAGTTATAATTGAATTCATTTAAGGACAGACACAATTTTTTCAGTAAACCAATTTTGTAAAACTGCTGTACCGGACCCGTACCGAACCGTGACTTCAAAACCAAGGTACGTACCGAACCATCAGTTTTGTGTACCATTACACCCCTAATATATATTTTATATATAAAAACAACAGCAGACTTAAAATATTAATAAATACAAAAATATAAAAATAAAAGCCAATTCAAAACGTGAATAAATACTTAATAGCATAAAATAATACTGGTTAACATGAATATTTACATCTTGCATCTGTTTTATTAAAACAGTGAATATTTTAATATTCAACTTTTTTACAAATTGACCCCATTCACTTCCATTGCATGTTCCTCACTGTAACAGATTTTTGCTGCTTTTTTTAATAAAATGAGAGACAAGTGGGAAAATGTCATTGTTGTTAATCTATATTATGCCACACATGCTGTCAATTGAGTTTAACTGTACTGATTTCAAGATATATCAATTATACTAACCTAATAGCAAATAACAAAAGATATTGCCTCATTTCACTCCCTAGTTTTGCGGTTTACAGTGGGACAGCCCTAAAAAATGTCTGACTCCTTAGGAAGCACTAACTACTCAGCGAGAGAGCTGACTAAGACACATATGTCTATGTGTTGGACTTAGATATCCAAGTTTCCTAGTTTATCCTAGTTTTGTTTGGGCCGAGACAATCTGACTAGACCAAGAGCAGCCTATGTGCTGAAAATAGACAGTTTTACCTGTTTGTTTCAGCAGGGTCTGTAGTACTGTCTCTATTCTGGCTTCCTCACGGCCATCTCAGGACATCCTGACTACACTGGTCAATGCCTAGAAGAATAGAGGGCTTCCTGCATGTTCGCTGTGCTCTCTTCTAAGGAATAGGGAACAGCGGGAATAACATACCATTCTTCAGCCACTCCAAAGACATTCCTGCAATGAAGGGGAAGTTCCTATTTGCGAAGTTCCTATTCTGCCAAACTTAATTACAAAAGGACGTCAAAAATATTTCCAACAATCAAAATAGCATGCGAGTTTTCACTATCAAAGCAGTACCTAGGTCACCAAACTTTGTCCTGAAAAACATTGCTAAATCTAAGACTCAAACTGCACAACTGAGCCATAAGCTATAGAAAGTAAAAGGTCAATCAAGATGACTTTCAATGAAGCAGCAGGCCCCAGGTGTGCCTGACTTATGCCTGCTGGCGGAGACCGTCATGAACTCCCTCTGCTTGGCTTTTGTTTGCACTTGGACATGATCGTTTTACAGCTCTTCTTTATTTAGATTGATGATAAAGCTGTTGCTATTTGTTTTCTGAGACAATGGGGCCGAGAATGGCTCCCGCTGCTCAGTGAGGCCCACAAATCAGTAAAGCACTCCAGACATCACACAGGCAAACATAGATCCTCTACAGACACGTGCTACAAAACACAACTACCTGAGACCACATTCACACCAGAACAAAGGTCCAGCTCTCCACTTCCTGTTTGTCAAATATTCTGTTCCACACTTACTTTTATAATAGGAATGCATTCAAAAATAATTAAACATGTTTAAGACTTGTTCCATTCACTTGTGCTCCATGTAGCAGTTTAAAAGTACTCCTCCTTTAAGCACGTTCCCCAAACACTCCCTAAACATTGATGCAAATTGCTGTATGACAAATCAAATTGCAAGGCATCACTAGAAATGACAAATCACAAAATTAAAAAATGAGGCCCATTTATGGCACTTTTGCATTGAGTACTGCTTTGCATTTGAAAAAAAGTCAAATGCAAATGAGTGGATGACAGTTATGGATTTCTCAATGGCCAGCAGTGATATGAAAAGCTAGGGTGGTCAATATATTTTTATATACATAATACAATTCAATAATCACACAAGTCCAGTCCATATAGAGATTGTGTCTCTTCAGAAGACTTAGATTAAACCACTCGATTCATATGGATTTCTTTTACGATCTCTTTATGAATGTCTTAATGTCAAATGTTTTGGTTACCTGGACTTTCAAATGAGGGACAGAAATTTCATTAAAAATATCTTCATTTGCAGTGAGGACCAAAGTGAGGACACCCGTTGCCTTAATATTATTAAGTAAATAAGCCATGCATAATTGAAAAAAATAAGTTGTGTGTAATTGTCAAGTTCACATAACTTAATTTTTTCAATTACGCATTAAGTGTATTACTTAAGTAGGGATTGGCAGAGACCTATCCCTTTAACATTTACTCGGTTCACAAAATAAAAAAATAAAAATAAAAATTAATCAATAGATATTTGACAGACAGAAATACTATCCATTGACAACGATAAGTGTCAGTAGAATTTTGAAGTAATAAAGTGAATAGAAGAACACTTCTGTTATTCTTCAAATTGGACCTGGTTATCGGTTGATAATCTCAAAATGTCCAAATATTGTCTGAATAATCGGATTGACCTCTATATTCCTCGATCACCAATTCAAATATTGTGTTTTAATAAACGATCACTGCTGTCACTTCCACGTACTGGAGTACTTCCAGCCCATCTTTATTTTAAACCAGCTCCACAACAAAAGAAGCCCAAAATGAATACTCTCAGAGGACATATTAGATGTTCCAGACAATGCCTGAAGCATAGCTTGCCAAAAGACCGAACAGATTATAATCGCCTCCGAGAGAGGGGTGCGAGTCAGGGTGACACAGGCTGCACAGAATACTCCCACTGACCTGAGGCCATGTAATGAACCATAATGAGTACAACGGGAGGCTGACTAAGAACTATGCAGCAAAGTAAGCCCCTCTAGTTTGTTGGTAAAAACCCAAAATAGTACAGCAGACCCACTCTGGTATGAAATGGAGGTGCTCGCCAATGACCAATTTGCAGAAGCACATGATGAACTGTTCTAATTGTTACGAGATGGTCTGTCACCAAATGGGCAAAATCACTCAAATCTTAAAGTTAAACAAATCTTAGATTTCCTGAAAGTGCTTAATTTATGATGCTGCCACAAAGTTAAAACCGCTCCATAGGAAAAACCATTAGGGAGTTCTTCACAAACATGTGGTTGCATCAACAGGCAGGGCTGATGATCACTTTATTTTTCTAAGCCCATTACAGCAGTATAGTACCATTAGCCTGATGTTAGTGCTTGAGTTAAGATTTATTATAGACACAAATACTGAAGCTGAGAGGCAGCTTTCCTTACTCTAGGCTATACAGATCATTTACCATCACGTAAGGTAGTAATGATAAAGATGTGAAAGATGAGCAAGTCTTTGTGCTGTCAGGCACCTGTAGGTCCATACGGCCTGTAGGAGTACAGCTGCTCTTCATCTGCTCTAGGCCAAGACTGACTACAAAGAGACCAGGGTCTGTTTCAACAAGTACAAAAACACTTAGAACTCCTCATAACACTCTATATTCCTCAACCCAAATGTTCCTGAGGCCAATGCATCACAAAAGTATATGCCTGGGATTCATAACTTTTTCTCATCCAAACCATACAGCTTTTTCTGTAAATAGAAAAACAGAATTTTTCGATTTAGAGGTCTTGATTTAACCATAACTGCTATTTCTTAGCCGTAAGAATAGCAGCTTGAGCATGTATGTATTAGAACGCTCTGACATAAAAAGTCTGCTGTCAAAAAGTTTGAAACAATCACAAAGTTCTAAAGGAACTGACACAATTACTTAGCACACCATTAACTTTGCATTAAAAATTGTGTTTATCTGCGGTTGTGAAAGAAATGTCATCAAATCGGATAGACGCCGAAACCAATAAATAACGTATTAACAGCTGTCTGAATGGTAGCAATAAAAAAAAGAAAAAGAAAGCACTTACACGTGTAAATAGCAGATATATTTACTGGAAAACAGATTTAACAAGTATTATGTGAGAACTTGTGTAATGTGTAAACTTAAAAAAATGTTTTTAAAAAAAGTAAGTAGCTTCACATTAAATAAATGTAATTAAGAAAAACTAAATTTAAATGATTAAATTTAAAAATCAAATAATTAAATTTTGAATCCATTTAATTGAGTGTTGCATTTTTAGCACATTCTTGCTAACCCACAGCAGTTTTCTAATGAAGCCCTAAAGGATTGTGAACCCCCAGTTGGGAAGCCCCGTTTTAGGCTAATGAAAAATATAGCAATTGCAAAGGGACCATTTAAATTTGTATTTGTCAGCAAGCAGCAAACTGAAGGAAGTAATTATTAAATGGCCAACACCTTTTTACCTACACAAACACCATTTAATGACTCAAAACTCTGATTCACGGTTTCAAAACTCACTTGCGCGTCACACCTCTTTGTTGTGCGCTCTAAAGTTTAACAGATGGCTCATCATTCAGCTTCAGAATACCTTTTTACAAATTACCGAGGGCTCCTAACTGCATGTTACAGACCAGACGAGTATGTTAACTGAATGTACCGCTCTCCAAGCAAGTAAACAACATTGCTAAATTCTAGGAATCCAATGAGTGTAGTTATCAAGGAGTCTTGCATAATGTTCTCAAGCAGTTACTGCAGGAAGAAGCCTTGTGAGTCGTCTCAGCATCAACATGTGCAACTTGGCACGACAGCACCAGATTGGATCCAGACCAGTAGTGGCACACATGCTAGTTATTGAAGACACAACCTCCGCCCATTCTAAAGGAAATAAAACATTTACGCAAAAGTGCCATTCTTATCTGTTATCCAACAAGGATATAACAGATATGTTTTACTGGTTTCTCTCTGGTCAAGGAAAAAAAAAAAAAAAAAAAAAGCCTTTTCCACCCATTCATCACACTCATCTCACACAAGAAAGTGTGCCTGACCAGCCTCTTTCTCCTTTACTATCAAGTGCAATTTATAGTTGCATACCAAAACTAAACTGCAAACTGTGTGCTGCAGCATGTGAAATTTCCATGGGGAAAATTCTGAATTTACTGTCGCACTGTGTCTGCACAGCAAACTGTGAAGAAAAACACAAACAAAACCATTTTAAAGCCTGTCATTAAAGTCATCACTTGTGGAAAGCTGGAGGAAGAAAAGATTCTGTTAGACACATTGTGACAGATGTTCATCCTGGAAAGGAATCCGCTTCCTGTTGCACAAGAACATGTTCATCTTAAATGATGTGCTTGTACTCTCGAGAAGAGCCAATTGGCTCTACATGTGTAAAAGCTGGGCAGGCTTGTGGGGAGTTGCCTGGAAAGCCTGTGATCATGAACGAGAGAAGAAAAGAGAGACAAAGTATGGACTTACGTCAAATGCTTCCCGCCGCAGCCCCTCGGTGTTCCTCAGCCAGCATCGGCTCAGCTCGCTTAACTCCAGAATGGGCTGAACTTTAAGGCGAACCGTGTCGCCTGACTGCCGAATCATCTCCACGATCTCATCCCTGCTCTTGTTCTCCACATTTCGCCCATTGATCTCCACCAGCCTGTCTCCGGGAACCAAACCAAGAGCCAGGTCCTTGGTGCCAGCACCTGGCTCCGCAAAGTGGACGACTCTGCGATAAACCTTTCCATCCGTGCCGCGGTCCAACATGGTGGTGCGCCGCAGGGAGAACCCAAAATCTCCAGTGTTCCGCCTCTGGAGAACCAGCTCTCGAACTTCGGGCGTCTGCGGTGGCACAACAGCAGGCAAGCGGAGGTCCGCAGGAAACATCTTATCCACAATCTCAGGAATCTGCACCTTTTTCCCAGCAGGAGGCTGCTGCTGATGTTGTAGACTTGGCTTACGTTGGGGGTCAAAGATCTTGGTTTCTACCTGTGGCGACGGGGCAGCAGAGTTCTGCCCAGAAGGTGTGGAACCTTCGGACGGACTTTCGTCTTTATTCCTCTGAGAAAAGGAGAAGCGCTTCATGATTGAACCCATTTGTGAGTTTTGCATGGCGAGGGAGCCAAACCTAGCTGCCCGCTCCTTGACAGAGCTCCGATGGCCATCTTGACTATAATCACCCTTCAGATCATCACTGGAACTGGCCGCGCTGAGCTGATCTGCATCCAGGACCATGCTGCTGCGGTTACTGAGGCCATCCGACTCAATGTCAGTCAGGTTGAGCTCAGTGCTGCTGGCAACTTTAATAGGGATCGGGTTTGAGATCTCCAACTTGTTCTTGGAGTCTCGCTTGGAGCTCCGGTTGAGGTTGAAGAAGCCCCGCCTCATGCTCATCTCATCGAGGCTTCGGAGCTCAGCTGCAGACATCCGTTCCCTCCGGTCTCTCTTGTCCTTTTTCTCCTTCCTAACTCCATCTTTCTCCTTGTCTTTTTTGATCAAGTTGAACATATTGTCCCCAAAAGTAGTCTACGTCCCACTACAGAAGCACCAGTGTTTTCAAACGGAAGAGATTTTTCCATACATAGACAGAGTGGCTTCTGTACATCCAGAATGGATTAATTATGGCTCCCTGGAGAGAGAAAAATATCACAATATAATAAATATATAATAATTGTATCATTTTTCATGTTTCTTCACACAATGAGAATATTTTAGATTCCAGTCGTCATAATTTCCAACTAAACTATTACAATTACTAAACAGTAAAGCTGTGTTATGTAGTTAAAATCACTGACTGGCCTTCACACAAGAAAACTTCTGTACCATAATGTGGCATGATAATATTCACCAGAACAGCAAAATTGACTGATTTTAATGTAAGGAAGACACTGTATCATTATTTCACTATAAGGATGTGAAAAAAACAGGGTTTAAGGCATTGGGGAGGTGCTATGAAAGCCATGGGCCTCTAACATTCCTATTTTCCCACCAGCAGGAGACTTCATCATCCAAACAAGATCCATTAACAAGGGGCCAAATTCTTCCCTATAATACAGAAAGGCAATTCTTCCCCATAAAAGGCTTGATTTAGGCTTAATGCAATACTAAATGATATGAGCTAATACTACCACTACTTGTAATTTGAGTTCAACAATAATATAAAACAAATACTAGCAAACTCTAGCTAGTATAAACAATATAAAGACAGTAACATTATGATAATAATTATTATTAAAAATGTATTATCATGAATATAAATGGACATGGCAACCAAGATAGAGACATTGCTTGAGCCTGAAAGCACTAAATTTGTCAGACTTCTCAATGCATTAGTCCAGCGAGTTATTCTCATTTTCGCATGCCATCAGTCTCTTTATAGCACAGAACATTAGCTTGAATTTTCAAGAGGTTTTCATGAGGTTTTTGAATATGCTCAGCATGTTTGAACAAGCATATAAAAGTTAAAGTCTCTTACAAAAAATGTACCCAGGTAACCACTTTCCTCCAAAACCCAACCATATTTGACATGACACGTAAAGCAGTCAGTCATCAGTGTCCTGCAATGTGTATGATATAAACTTCATATTCATAACATTTTTCTCATTCATGTACGATTGTTATACATGCAGTTGATGGCCTCATAATAATACAGTATGTGTTTACATGCATTACATGACAGAAGTTCATAATCTGAGAATAGTGCCTAGCGTCTGAGAATGTATTGTGTAACATTAGTATGCTATTAATTGCATTACTGTTGTTAATAAATTGATAAATCCCCATATGCACTTGACCACTGACATGAAAGGAAAGTGAGGGCGACCCTGAGCACTGTCCTCCTTCACACCTTTAATGCTACGATATAATTAAGCGTTGTTACAACGTAGCTTTTAAACCTGTGGTTTGGTACAATGTATCATTGCCGCATTAAAGGCCAGAGAGATAAAATACAGGCGAGAGCCGCATAAAAAGGAAACACGTTAGGACACGAAACCTTATATAAATTGCCCGGTCAGTCAACCGGAGCGGCGAGAGACTCGTCAGTCATCGGCAGCAGGAAAGCCAAACGCTAACGCTCAAGATCAGCCTCTAAGCCTTTAAATTAGCTGTTACTGTTAAACACGGACCACCAGAGTATACCGATTTCAGCGTGAAACTACCAAACCTATAAACCCGTAAGGTAGCTAATGAGCAGTGAATGTAACAACCCTCCGACTACAGTTAGCAGGTCAGTTAGCATGAGTAAGTGGCTGATAAGGGTCCTTTCTTCGCCTCTATATCCAGCAGCGGACTGCTGTTGATCCCATGCTCGCATCCCTGACATTGGATTTTACCTCCTGAAAATAACTGGATGTTATCTTGTTTACAGAATTAAAACATAAATAGATACATACATAAAAGTCCGCTGGACTCACCGTTGTGAGATATCCAGGTTTTTGGTAGGGAACGGTATTGTTTCTGTTCGTTCTATCCTCTAGATGGGCGCAGCTGAACGTGAACAGGCGAGCGCTGTTGTAAATATATAGTGATAAAGGCGGTAGGTTGGCCTCATGCTGCTTATTGTTCAGTGAGAAGAAACGACGACATCTGCTGGCTGCGCTAAGAACTGCAGCTGCAGAAATCAACAACGGATCTGTTCAGTGGAATAATAACCTATTGTCTAGTTTTGCTTTTGGTGGCCGTCCAAATCATGGTGGTTCTTTAAATCATTTCAGAACAGGTCTAGAAAGATATAAACCTGACACTGTCTCAGTTAGATCACCGTTTTGGTATGGGTCACGGACGGTTATTATTGTTAACATTTAAAAACAATGTTTTTAAAATTGAAATAACGCTAAAAATATATATATATATAAAAATGAGATGGAAAAATTAAACTAAATGAAAATTAGAAATGTTGCCTTGGTAATTAACTGAAATAAGATTTTTGTAGCACTAGAAATACAAACTGGTAATAAATTTAAAAAAAAAAAAAAAAAAAAAACTAAATAGTAATATTTAAAATTAGTATTTATTACAGCACTGTATATGTGTGGTTACACAAGCTTGACTACCTGTGAGGACTTTATAAAAATGACCTCACAAATATAGTGACACATTTCAAAAATACATTTGTGAAGCCAAAATATATTTTGTTTTGCACTTATAACTGCTTTTGGTCATTAGTATAATGTGTTATTAATCATAATCATGTACTATATTTTAATCATAGTCTACTGTTACATTTATTTAATAGGAGAAGTAATTTGTGATTTTTGCTTGGTTAACCATTTTAATTTTTAAAGTACTGAAAAGCCTGTTTTTATAATAGTACAGTAATAAAAATAATGACAAATTATACACAATTAAGAAAGATTACAATTATACTACTGAGACATAATACTCAGATAAAAATATAAAATAACCATGTGTAGAATACATCAGGGGTTTTCAGTCTTATAGATGCCACGGACCCCAAATTTGATCATCCTCGTGTGAAAGACCCCATCCTAAAATTTAAAAGGCATCTTTTATAAACACCCAATTTATACATAAAAACTATTATATTATAAATCTAAAATTAGTTTCTATTAAGTTGCACATCATTTATATATATATATATATATATATATATATATATATATATATGTATAATGTATAATGTATTATATATTTTAAATTTGTATTTATATGAATCTAATTTTATCTATTTAATTGATTAATAACTAACTATTTTTTAAAACACATTTTTATTTTAATCTAATTTATTTATGTATAATTATTTATTTTAATTATATATAGACTTTTCCACAGACCCCTGTCACTCTCTTGTGACCCCCTTGGGGTCCCAGGACCCAAGTTCGGAAACCCCTGGGATACATGTCATTATATGTGGCACAAAGGAATACATCATCTACATTATATGAGGGAGATCGTTTGAAATCTAGTCAGATAAATATAATTTTGAGTTATGGGGTGCAACAACTGAGATTTCAAAGGATTTTCTTATGCTACTGCAAAATGGATTCTACTAGGCCAGTAGGTGGTGGCCAGGAGCAAACTTTAGTTCCTACTCAGCAGATGGAAGTTTGGAGCCATGGGTGCACAGAATGCCAAAGCTGCCAAAATAAGAAATAAATAAACACATAAAAATATTTTAAAAATGTAAAAAGAAAGAAAGAAAGAAATATATAAACGAACGAAAAACAAAATTAAATATGTATTTAAATAATACAAAAATAGCTAAATGTGTATTTTATTTCCTTATTTATGTGTAATTGTTAATGATGGGCAATCTATTAATCACGATAAATCGCATTCAAAATAAAAGTTTGTGTTTACATAATATATGTATGTGTACTGTGTATAATTATTATGTATATAAATACACACACATGCATGTATATATTTAAGAAAAATTTTATATTTATATTTATATATAACATAAATTATATAAATATATATACATGCAAATATGTCTTAAATATATAAATGAAGGAGTGTGTATTTATATACATAATTATACACAGTACACACACATATATTATGTAAACACAAACTTTTTATTTTGGATGCGATCAATCACGATTAATCGATTTGACAGAATTAATAATTGCATTTTTTCACTTTTTGTGTGTGTATTTATATATACATGTATTTATTTTTTACATTTATTTATTGTGTGTTTGTGTGTGGGGGGGGATACATAATATTATACATATACATAAATTATAATACATAAATAAGAAAATAAAAATATAAATAGACATTTATTTATTTTTACATTTCTTTGGCTATTTATTTATGTTTTTTTCGGCAGCTTTGGCATTCCATACCATGGATGGTACAAGTAGCTTAGGCTATCTCACAATGGAAGGAACATTCAATGCATCTCCTTCTGTTGTATTCTAAAATATATCTACATTGATGCCAAAATAATAAATATTGACTCGTGTTCTCTGACCCTGCAGTAGCCTATGATGAACATATAGCCTAATCTTCAAGTAGGCTAACGTTACCCCCTCAGATTTTAAAATAATATTTCAAGAATGTTCACGGTTCTCTGCGCATGACGACGTACAGGTAACGTTAACGTTAAACGAATACAACAGGTCATCTTTTTTAGTAAGTTTTTTGTTGTTGTTGTTGTTTTTGTTGTTGATAAAGAACAGTTGTTTTTTTATCATTTTATATTTTTTATGAACTTTTGACAAAAATCTATTTAGTGCAGGATGAGTTATCAATATTTCCCAGAAAAGAAAGACTACATTTTAAATGTGTATATCTGCTAAAGGTTACTTTCGCTTACTGACACATTAATACCACACAAATGTGATTAGCCTACTCTTGAGTGGTTTCCGTCGTCCTCCCAGCGGCCGTTATTTTGAACTGCAGTCAAATGTGCGTTCACTGAGTTCGAGCGGAGCACTAGCGCTACGTCATTGCCTAAAGCGTCATAGAGTGGGCGGGGCATCTCGATCGGGATGAGCTTTAAACATGAGAGCATAACCTTAGGGTTGTGTTCACTACAACAACAGTCCGTTTCAAACTCAAAAAGCGCTTCCAGCTGCGGGGGTGCATGAGTAGCATCAGAGTAAAGCGTTTTACCTCGATCAGGTAGCGAAGGAGGTAAAAGTAGGAGTGGAAGAGGGGGGGCTGTGGCTGGATTTAGTGAAAGAAAACAATATGGCCGCAGTGGAGCTGGAATGGATCCCTGAGACCCTGTACAACACCGCTATCTCAGCCGTGGTGGACAACTACGGCCGATCGCGACGGGACATCCGCTCTCTGCCTGAAAATATACAGTTTGATGTGTATTACAAGGTAAGAAAGGCGGTGTTGTGAGTTTAGTGCGGAACAAACGTCAAAGGCATCTGACACTTTTCACTAGCAGCTCGGCTAACAAAAACTGAACCAACCAACCTCTCAGTGGAGCGCTAGTTTGGAGAGACTCGAGCTACGAGACGATTTAGCCGGTTTTCTGCTTTAAGAGTAACTTACACTCATTTTCTGTGTGGCAGTTTAGGTAAAGAATGGTTGAAGTGGACACTATGCTCCAGTTATCTTAGCTTGTAGCTTATCTGCTCCTGTTTGAGCTATAACTCTCTGGGTCAAGACTAGATAAACATAAAACACTGACATTTCACTTTTTACCCTGTTAACCTTATTTATGATTACTGGCTAAAATGGCATGTGAGTATTTAATCCATAACTGTTTCTAATGACTTCCTAAGTTTTATAATAAGACATAACTGACATCTGTAAATATGTTTTGACACAAACTACTGTGAAAACAATTAATAGACCCCTTAATAGACACGTGACACTTTACAAGGTACCATTGTTAACATGAACTAACAATGAAAAGTACTTCTAAAGCATTTATTAATCTTAGTTAATGATTTACTTGTTAATGTAAATATTTTATCATTTAAAATGTACATTTCAAATGACGACTTGACTTTAGAGAGTTTTTTTCTACAACCACGTTAACTAATGGAACTAAATTACTTATTTTACCTCATATTTATCTATATGTAAAATGAAATATGCTCAATATCAAATATTGCATTCTTCATGCATTGTAAGGCCATTTAGTGTGACCTGTTTGATATGTCTTGTCTTTTTGGACATTTAAGTTGGCAAATATGTTATTAGACCTATGTTCTACAATCCTACTGTTTTGCATACAAAGGCTCTCAGAGTTTGTTGTGACAAATGACTTTAACTCTTTCATCATTCCTCAACCATTAGTCAATAAATATTTTGCGTTTCTGTATACCAAGCTGAGATTGAGAGGGGGCTGTATTTATTATTTGGTTTGTAGGTATAGTTGAAATGACACCAATCAAGTTTAACTGGAACCCATCAAACCAGAGAAAGTGCATTGATGTAATTGTTCTTTCTCTGGGTAGTTTTGGAGAATTTGTTATTTTAGAAATCTTTTATTATATTTTCTGGCTTAAATTAGTTTAGATCTGCTTAGGATATTGGTTCTCAGCCAGGGGGACTCAGCAAACTTCCAATGAGGTGTAAAGATGGCTAAGACTTAAAATAAGCCTTAAAAAAAATCTGTTTTTTATTTGAAGAAATGGTGTTCCCACTGTCTTGGGGCCAATACTACACCAGTACTCCAATAACACCAATACTAGATAAATGAGGTAGCCTAATTTTGAAAGTGTGATTTCTAAATGTGGAAAAGGCATGTAAATGAAACAATTCTTAAAACTCCATGGGAATTTTTATAATGAATATACATTATTCTAGTTATGTCAAGCTCTGGGTAGACATTGTATGTACAAAATGTATGTAATATGTGTGTATAAATAAAAGTCCTTATACAGTAAATCAAGAACAGCTGGATCTTTATGAGGTCTTTGAATATTATTGTGGACAATGGAGTCAAACCACTGACTGATGATCATCGTTTTTAGCTTCATAAGGGTAATTTACTCTGCTGTGTAGATAATTCAACCATTACATTATTTTTCAAAAAATTAGTTAGTCAATTTGGTGACGAAAACCAGATGTGCCAAAACACAAACAAAATATTATTGGCACACGTTACGTTTTGGTCTTGCACAAACTCTTCCTGATTGTACATTCTGTCTTCATAATGGCTACTTCTCCTGATTTTCTGGGCCTTGGCACCCCAAGGGAAAGCTTGAGTTGTCTTTGTTGTGTCACATGTACAATAGGGTCAACAAATGTCACATTTCTTCATGTGTTCTAGCTTTACCAGCAAGGCCGGCTTTGCCAGCTGGGAGGGGAGTTTTGTGAGCTGGAGGTCTTCGCTAAAGTCCTCAGGGCCTCTGACAAAAGGTAATTGACAGCTGAATCCACTCTTAGTCTGTCTGTCTAGGTAATATAGCTCAAAGCCATAGCTTAGTGATGTATATATGGCCACACTGAATGAGATTGTGTGTGTGCGTGTATATTTTGCACTGATGATTCAAATCTCACATGATGCATATGGAGCAAGCCTTCGTTGGCATCTTTGCCAGACTTGGTTGTAGAGTAATAAATGTAGTGATGCAGATGCAGAAACCATCATTACTCCAGTCTTCAGTATCTAATGATTCTTCAGAAATCATTCTAATATGATGATTTGCTGCTCAAGAAACATTTCCTATTATTATCAATGTTGAAAACAGTTGTGCTACCTAATATTTTTGTGGAAACCGTGATACATTTTTTCTCAGGATTCTTTAATGAATAGAAAGTTAAATAGAACAGGATTTATTTGAAATAGAATTTAAACAATGTAAAAAGACTTTACTGTCATTTTGATCAATTTAATGCATCCTTGCTGACTGAAATTATTAATTTCTTTAAAAACAAAATCTTACTGACCCCCAACTTTTGAACAGTACTGTACACCTTCAAAATTGTCTCACATTATCACAGTTTATTTGCTATAGTTTAGAAAATGGTAATAAAATATGACAAGAACTCTTAAGAGTTAAACTGATAATGTCTTGATAATGTCAGATACAATCTTGATAATGTCAGATAACTTTTGATATAAAGGTATGTAATGGTTTACGATCAACCAATCAGCTGTCAGCTGTTAAATTTAAGTACACAATTAGATCATACTAATTTAGGTCAACCAATGAGCAAGCAATGCTTCATTTGGTGCTTAATTAGTCAGTATTTGGTGTAAAAGGTCACATTAGCAATTAAAGAATAAACATTTAAGCAAAACATGGTCAGGTCAAAGTGTCTGAATAATTTTGGTCCCACATTTTTTTATCAGTTTTACTGGTAGTCCGCTGTATGAAGAAAATTTGGGTATAAATGCCAGTTTACTTTATTTTGCTATCCTCACTTACACAAATGAACTACACTCACCTAAAGGATTATTAGGAACACCATACTAATACTGTGTTTGACCCCCTTTCGCCTTCAGAACTGCCTTAATTCTACGTGGCATTGATTCAACAAGGTGCTGCAAGCATTCTTTAGAAATGTTGGCCCATATTGATAGGATAGCATCTTGCAGTTGATGGAGATTTGTGGGATGCACATCCAGGGAACGAAGCTCGCGTTCCACCACATCCCAAAGATGCTCTATTGGGTTGAGATCTGGTGACTGTGGGGGCCATTTTAGTACAGTGAACTCATTGTCATGTTCAAGAAACCAATTTGAAATTATTTGAGCTTTGTGACATGGTGCATTATCCTGCTGGAAGTAGCCATCAGAGAATGGGTACATGGTGGTCATAAAGGGTTGGACATGGTCAGAAACAATGCTCAGGTAGGCCGTGGCATTTAAAGCGATGCCCAATTGGCACTAAGGGGCCTAAAGTGTGCCAAGAAAACATCCCCCACACCATTACACCACCACCACCAGCCTGCACAGTGGTAACAAGGCATGATGGATCCACATTCTCATTCTGTTTACGCCAAATTCTGACTCTACCATCTGAATGTCTCAACAGAAATCGAGACTCATCAGACCAGGAAACATTTTTCCAGTCTTCAACTGCCCAATTTTGGTGAGCTTGTGCAAATTGTAGCCTCTTTTTCCTATTTGTAGTGGAGATGAGTGGTACCCGGTGGGGTCTTCTGCTGTTGTAGCCCATCCGCCTCAAGGTTGTGCGTGTTGTGGCTTCACAAATGCTTTGCTGCATACCTCAGTTGTAACAAGTGGTTATTTCAGTCAAAGTTGCTCTTCTATCAGCTTGACTCAGTCGGCCCATTCTCCTCTGACCTCTAGCATCAACAAGGCATTTTCGCCCACAGGACTGCCGCATACTGGATGTTTTTCCCTTTTCACACCATTCTTTGTAAACCCTAGAAATGGTTGTGCTTGAAAATCCCAGTAACTGAGCAGATTGTGAAATACTCAGACCGGCCCGTCTGGCACCAACAACCATGCCACGCTCAAAATTGCTTAAATCACCTTTCTTTCCCATTCTGACATTCAGTTTGGAGTTCAGGAGATTGTCTTGACCAGGACCACACCCCTAAATGCATTGAAGCAACTGCCATGTGATTGGTTGATTAGATAATTGCATTAATGAGAAATTGAACAGGTGTTCCTAATAATCCTTTAGGTGAGTGTATAGTGTCCTGCACCCACTAGTAAAAAATATCTGGTGTCTGAATAATTTTTGGTTTGACTCTATATATGACCTGTGTGTGTGTGTTTTGCTCTGATGATTCAAATCTCACATGATGTATATGACACAAGCCTTCGCTGGCTTTGAAATAGAATTTAAACAATATAAAAAGACTTTATTGTCAATTTTGATCAATTTAATGCATCCCTGCTGAATGAAATTATTCATTTCTTTAAAAACAAAATCTTACTGACCCCCAACTTTTGAACAGTAGTGTATATATGTTAATATGTAAAGAGTTGTATGCATTGGCTTTATATAAACCAATCTGCTGTCTAGATATCAGCTAAAAACTGAATTAGTCCACCAGTACTAGAAATATACTACTATAATATTTGTCATTGCATAAAGTTAAAGAATCATCCCTATATCCTCACCTCAGAAAAGGCTACTAAAATATATGAAAAATATTTAATTCACTTTAAACACTGATTAAATGAAATATTAAGAGCATATTTTCTTCCCCAGGCACCTCTTACACCACTGCTTCCAGGCTCTGATGGACCATGGTGTAAAGGTCGCTTCAGTCCTGGCCAACTCCTTCAGCCGCCGATGTTCATACATCGCAGAGTCAGATGCGCACGTGAAAGAGAAAGCTATACAGTTTGGCTTTGTTTTAGGTATGGTGCTCTGGCTCACTTTTCTGTTCTTCCAGCTTATAATAACAAGCTGCTGTAATAATACTTTTCTTCCATCCCAGGTGGCTTTTTATCCGATGCTGGTTGGTATGGAGATGCAGAGAAAGTCTTCCTGTCTTGTCTCCAGCTGTGCACATTACATGATGAGGTTCTTCACTGGTATCGCGCAGTAGAGTGCTGTGTGAGGTGTGTAAACAGTCAGCTTGAGTCTCTTTTAGCTGTAAATGGTCAGTTAGTCATATTAATGACTAATTCATTTCATATATTCATTTTACATTTCACTGCCGGTTGTATATTCTGTATATAACTGTGTATGTGACAAATAAAACTCTTGAATCTTGAATCTAACAGTTATGTTGTGTTATTGCGTCTTTGTGTGCCAGGTTACTTCATGTGCGTAATGGCAACTGCAAATACCACCTGGGAGAAGAGACTTTCAAACTGGCCCAGTCTTACATGGACAAACTAGCCAAACACGGCCATCAGGCTAATAAGGCTGCCCTGTATGGAGAACTGTGTGCCCTGCTCTTTGCCAAAAGCCACTATGATGAGGTAAGTCCCATTGCAACAATACCAGAAGTCTGTTTGGTGAACGGCTGCTACAGTTCTACACTTGTGTTCTTTATGCGTTTTAGGCTTATAGGTGGTGTATAGAGGCTATGAGGGAGATCACTGTCGGCTTACCTGTGAAAGTAGTAGTTGATGTTCTCAGACAAGCCTCTAAGGTCAGTGGATGCTGGATGTTGAAGTTTTTCTAAATAGATTTAAACTTCCGATCCATTGTCACATTACGTAATCATGAAATTGTTCCCTGCAGGCTTGTGTTGTTAAGAGGGAGTTCAGGAAAGCTGAACAACTGATAAAACATGCAGTCTTTTTGGTACGGTAAGAGCTATCAAGCATGTTGTTTTTAAAGCGTGGGTGATGTTGAAATTATGCTTGGATTGACAACGATGAAATGTTTGCTTATGTATTTACACATTTTGTTTTTAGGGAACATTTTGGGCACAAGCACCCAAAATACTCAGATACACTACTAGATTATGGATTTTATCTCTTAAACGTGGATAATATCTGTCAGTCAGTGGTCATTTACCAGGTAAGCTAAGAATCACTTTAAAATTTGGGTTCTTTGCACGTATAAATAATTTTTCTCATTTTCTCATTTGGTGAAAGACGGTGATTTACTTGTGATTGGTGTGTTCTACCTTCAGATTGCACTCGATATTCGGCAGTCCGTATTTGGAGGAAAGAATATTCATGTTGCAACTGCACATGAGGACCTGGCGTATTCATCCTATGTCCATCAGTACAGCTCTGGAAAATTCGATAACGCTCTGTGAGTGTCTCAATCCTGTCCTGGGTGCATTAGTTGCATATTTAGAGAATTATGATGACACCTGGGTGGGTAAACAGACTATATGCTACTCAGTGCTTATACTCGGATGCTTATAAAGAGCACATATATTCATGAACAGATGACTCTTATAAGCAGGTTCTCTTGATGAATTCTCTTAATTATTATCCGTTTGAATCATTCAAAATAATTTTGTTCTTTTTTTTTTTTTTTTTTTTTATATATATATACGAAAAGCTTGGGTGACGTGGAACTCCCTCACTCCAAAAACAGAATTCACTAGGCAACACTGAACAATACATAATTGGTCAGACAAACATTCCTCTTATTACGATCACCATAAAAATATGAATAATTTAATTGGTGCCTTGAGTCACTTCTTGAAAAGCAAGCTGCCACTTTCCAAGATGAAACCGTATTTTTGGTTGCAACTAATCCCGTATGAACTTTTATACCATTTCATGTGTCCCTCGAGTGTTAAGAAGTTCATGACACAGATGTCCAGTAGTTGCACTAACCTTTAACACTATTAAGTTGTTCTTTTAGAATTGTTTTTTTCCCCTGTATTTTTTTCATGGAAATGTTTATCGTATAACGTACCAGTTTCATACTTTGAATTTTGCTTTTAGATTTCATGCAGAACGTGCCATAGACATCATAACTCACATTCTCCCTGAAGACCATCTGCTGCTGGCCTCGTCCAAGAGGGTGAAAGGTGAGACTAGCAATTTGAAAAGCTTTCATAATTCCCCTCATTCACAGCTGCATTACTTGAATGACAACTTTAAGATGGCCCTTGACAGTTCAAAGTAGCATAATCTTTTCACTCTTCAGTTTGTTTTTTTACTTCATTGAAAAATCATGTTACGTCAAGCTAATTTGTAATTCTGATGTTATATCTCAAGCCCTAATCCTGGAGGAGATTGCTATCGATTGCCATAACAAAGAAACAGAAGAACGTCTCCTGCAGGAGGCCCATGATCTGCACCTCTCCTCCCTCCAGTTGGCCAAAAAAGCCTTCGGAGAGTTTAATGTTCAGACGGCGAAACACTACGGCAACCTTGGCCGCCTCTACCAATCCATGCGCAAATTCAAGGTTTTTATTAGTTCCTCCTTATTTAAACGTGTGAGAATGTTACCGTTGTAATGATATAAGGAAATCGCCACGAGTGGATCATTGTGAAAGCCATGTGTTTTTTCTATTGTGTAAGCCAAACTCAACAGTGCTTTTGAGGTCGCAGTTGGGCTGACTGACCTTTCCATGGTGTGATTTGTAATGCAGGAGGCAGAAGAGATGCACATCAAGGCCATTCAGATCAAGGAGCAGCTGTTGGGACAGGAGGACTATGAGGTGGCTCTGTCAGTGGGACATTTGGCCTCACTCTATAACTACGACATGAATCAATACGATGATGCTGAGCGCCTCTACTTGCGCTCCATCGCTATTGGTGAGGGTTACTACTTTCTTGTAATTGCTTTTTTTATTTTATCTTTTTATTTAATATTTATAATATTTTTATTTAATGTCAGTTGATATTGGATATACAGTGGAGGCAAAAATTATTAGAACACCTGACAGATCTGAAAATATTGACCTTTTTTTCCTCCAAAACATGATTTCATTTCATAATGTTCATGAAACTTGATGTTCATGATTCCTCTGAGAAATTCAACACTAATTTTTAAGGGTGCTCCGATCAGGATTTTTGGAGCCGATCGTCGATCACAGGAATAAATGCAAATGATAAACTTTAGTGACGATGCAACACTGCCTCGATTGTGCAAGTGACAAATCCTGTGTCAACTGTGCAGCTCGATTTTAGTGCAGATGCGATGCGCTGATGTAAAGCCATTTGAGCATTTTGAAAGAGAGAGCGCATGCATGTGGTGATTCACTTGCGCTGTTTGTTAACTTACGTCTCACAGAAAGTTTTCAAATGACTTATTTAATACAGAAATATGAATTGTACCTCACCTTCAGCATTCTAATTATTTTACCTGTGCCGGAAAGAGAATGAGACGGTGCCGCTGCATGTCATGCCCTAGCTCTCACGGCAGGCGCCGCATGCTGACTCCTTTATGTGTCGTCAGCATGAGATCGGCCTTTTTAGAGACCGCCGATCAATCATCCCAAAGCAATTATCGGCCCATAGAGATTGGTTGCCGATCATTTGGAGCACCTCTACTAATTTTATCCCATGCCTTCTGCAGCTGAAGCCAAAGGCTTTCCTTTTAATGTGCAATAGATCTGTCCAGTTTATTTTCCAACTCGACCCAAACGTGCTCGATGGGGTTAAGGTCCGGACTTTAAGGGGCCCAGTCCAACATTTTCAATGTTGCAGCAGATTCCTTCCGTTCGTTTATTTATATCTTTCAATTTAAACGGTTCAATTCCAAAGAACCGCATTTATTTGAAATAATCAATTGTAAAGTTGTCAATTTTGATAAATTTAATGGTTTCTTGCTGAATAAAAGTAATAATTTCTTCTTATCCCAATGTAGAATCTTGTTCTTAACCTGAACATAAACTATTTGTCTGTTTCCTGCAGGCAAGAAGCTGTTCGGGGAGGGTTACAGTGGACTGGAATATGACTACAGAGGCCTGATAAAACTGTACAACTCAGTTGGAAACTACGAGAAGGTCTTTGAGTACCACAATATTCTTTCCAACTGGAATCGTTTAAGGGACAGGCAGTTTGCAGTAGCCAACGCGCTGGAGGACGTCAACACGAGCCCCCAGGTCACAGAGCAGGTGGTGCAGTCTTTCCTGCTTTCCCAGAACCACGGTGCCGGACGCTCCTGCTTGGGCTAATGGCTGGGAAGCCCATCCCACTGCCCACCTGAAACATATAGATGTGCACACCCACCCCCATTTCACTCCTTCACACCCATTTATTCACTAGTCAAGACGGGCAGGGAGTGTGATTTATCATCTTGAGCTTCTCAAGCTCTTGGACTGTCAATTGACTTTTACCAGCAACTCCCCATGCCCATTTTCCTTAAAATGGGAGAAAAACCATGACATCTTTCCGACAATGCTAACACTCTTGATGGATAAGAAACCATTCATTGAATTTGTTCACTCTTCTCGCAACTTGGAAGAACCTGACCATTTCTCTGACTTCAAGTGGAGGTGAATTAAAAGAACAGCAGTCCAACAAAGACTGAAAACACACCCTGTTCTTTTTTTATTTTATTTTGTATTTAAAAGAGAGATGCTCCACACTACAGAAATATTTTATCACCACATAATCTATTTGTGGAAGAAATTGCTCTCAGAAAATGCACCCACTGAAGGAGATTCAACAGGGGAAAAAAAGCTCAGTCGTTCCTATAACCGAGTGAAGGAACATCAGTAGATGTCCGTGTCCCCATTAACACAAGGATTAGAGCTTGACTTCATGTAATGCAAAGCTTTGCATTTGAGGATTACCTGTGTGCTCTCTGGAAAATGAGACCAGCCATGTTACATTATGGACCATTGTTTATTTTTGCTTTTTTTTTTATTATTAATTCATGTCATGTGTGGAATTTATGGACCAGTGGGTTTACGAATGCTCTAGATACCTTGTTTTAAGTTCTCTTTTGGTTTTGTATTCCCTTAGTACTGACATAGCTTATTTTAAACTGCCAATAATTTATATGCAAGGTATGCTACAACTAGTAGGTGTAACGTTGCAAACAGATGAGCCAAAATGACTTCTGTTAATAATAATACATGTGTGACCACAGCAAATTGCCATAATATAAACAAAATACAGTGGGAGGACAAGTTCACAAATCCGGCTTTCTGTCATAGCAAGCCTTATTCATGCATACACACGCACGTACAATACAAGCTGGAGTGGTGATAGTTACGGGACCAGGTTTCCTAGGTCGTTGTTGTTTTCCTTTCAGAGCTCGGCCCCGGGTGGCGTAGATTAACACCCATGGCCCACTGCCAGCTGATTGGACACACCAAAAAAAGGGCTGAGCGCAGCACCTGCCATTGTGAAGAGGCTCCCCTGCAGGGGAACCTGCGGTATAGTGCACAGGGGTGTGAATCCACACATGATTGTGTAGTAGCAGTGCAATATTTTGCTGAATGCAGCTGTACCACTCCAAATCCAATCAGTCTGACTCATTTCACTGCCGCTTCTCTCAAATATCCAAAAGCCACACAGACTCGTAACCAAGTTGTCAAGGAGAACATTTCAAGTTAAATGAGGACTGTTGCGATTTAAATTGGCAGATTTTTTTTTTTCTCACACCTCATAGAGAACTCATTGTTTTTTGCAGAAACAAAGCCTTGTTGCAGGCTAGTCATGTAGAATGTGCTGTTAACCTCTTGCAGCTTTTTAGCCCTCGTTCACGGCAGCAGCTGCAGCATCAGGACCCCAGCTCGAGCTGAAGTCCCAGCCTTAGTCTTAAAGGACTCTCAGCTGGTGGGGATCTAATTTGTCAGCCTTTTTCAAGTAGCTTGCTTTGGCCGAAACCTCCATTTGCAGAAGTTCAAACACCTTTCGCCCTGTAATCCGAGCAAGAGATCGGCTAGAACATGTGAGGAATGTTATTTTGGTCATTTCCACTCCGTAAAAATCCCTTTATTGTTAAGGTTGAGGTTTGATTGTGAAGAATCAGGCGCTCTCAATACCATACATGAGACTGCGAGGGAAGGACGGGAATTTGCCTTGGTTAGAGAGATGGAATATTTTAACAAATAAACTGTGATCTTACAAACTTGCTGTAAGTGCATTTCCATTGGTAAATGGACCGAATTAGTGGAGTTCTTGTATCAGATAAGTTATAAGTTTGAACATCAGATGTGAAAATAATGCACATGGGAAATAAGTAAGCTTGGTGGATGCTGAAAGAATTTATAACGTAGCTCTGATTGCTTCCTTCTGAATGTCGATTCAAGGGCTCGTTCATCAACCTCAAGTGGCATTTAATGGTTAAAAAGATTTTTTTTTTTTTTTTTTTTTTTTTTTTAAATGGAATAGGCCACAGTCCCCCAAAAAACAAAGGTGCTTCTGGGTCAAACGTTCTCTTTCTTTGCATGTTTTAGTAATTGTATATAGATGTAGATGCATAGCTACAAGTGGTTATTGTCCCAGTGAGCTCCATAGTGACAGAAAAAATCTTATACTGAGCAGTTAATAAATGTCCCATGTAAGAGAATGAACTTTGCGACTCTAAAGTGTTAAACTGATCACAGAAATTAATAAATAGCATCCTCTGGCAATAAAAGCAATCCTGTCACTACAACCCTTAATTTTTTTCTTCAAAAACTGCCCTCAGAGAGTTGAAGAATGTAATTACGGGTTGATAACAATAAAGTGGGGCCTTTTTGATGCTAATTATCTTAATGAAGTCCTCAGACGTGCTGCCACCAGTAGATTGTGATTTAGCCAAAGTGCTGTTTCAGATGGACGATGGCGGTCCTTGAAGTAACTATGAGTGGATGTGATCTTTTTATAATTTTGTTTTAAAGACCTGTTTGTGTCTATATCCATTGGAGACACTCTAGGAACGTTTTGATCAAGTCCAATGGCAAAAAAAGAGGAAAAATTGTGTTGTCTAACATTGATACTGACTGTTATCCTGGAAATGTCAGTAACCTGTGCCACAGTGAGCCTCTGCTTGGATATTCTTCAGCCATTGGCTTTATGTAACTCACCCCCAGTAGAGTCTGCTGTACATTGTACATCTGTAACCACCAAATCATTATTAAACTCATTTGTATCCACCATTGTGAAAATCTATAACTACTTCTAACACACAAAAAAACAATATAGAGCTGTCTAATAGACTACAATGAGCAATATTGCTTCTGAAGTATTAAAATTGCTTTATTTTTTGCCTTTACATGATTATTCTCCACCTGTTTCTGAAGTCAATGTGATATGTTTGAGTCTATGACTTGAATGCGACAGGATCCTACAAACACCACTCTTTCGGGTGGATTGGTGGCTGAACAAAAATTTGAATAAAAGACTGTACTCAGCATGTGTACCTAACAGTTTTTCACTATAGTCCTGGAAATTAATGACCGGTAGTTTCATTTAGGAAATTGCTTCCAAATTACTGTATCCGTCCTAAAACTTGACTAATGAAAGGTTTTATGAGAAGTATGTTTTTTACATTTTTATTAAACATTTCAACAAAACAGAATATATAACAAAGAGTAGTCCAGGCAAGCTTAAAACATGTATAAGATACTCTCGGTTTCACAGACAAGGCTCAAGCTAGTCCCAGACTAAAATGCATGTTTGAGATGTTTTAACTGAAAGCAACTTGCACTAGACAGATAACAAAATATGTCAGAGTCATTGTTTGGTCTCAAGATTCACACCAGTGTTTTTTTCTAAGGCACATTTATAAAAGCAACTAATTGTCCTTATTGTACTAAGGCTTAATCTAAGCCCTGTCTGTGAAACCATCCCCAAAAAAACATTGAGCAGCACAACTGTTTTCAACATTAATAAGAAGAAGAAATTATTCTTGAGCAGCAAATAATGATTAGAATAATAATGTGACACTGAAGACAGAAGTAATGATGCTGAAAATTCAGCTTTGCCATCACAGGAATAAATTACATTTTAAAATATATTAAATTAGAAAAGTTATTTTGAATTGTAACAATATTTCATTTTCAGTTTACTGTATTTTTGATCAAATTGCAAAGGTAGTGTATATATTACTACTTAATAAAATACATTTTATTTTTATATATATATGCATTTGACAGATGGTTATTTTCAAAGCAGCTTTCACTGCATTCAGGATGTGCATTTTATCAGCTCATGCATTTCCTGAGAAGCGAACCCATGACCTTGCCTTTGCTAGCACCATGCTTTACTGTTTCTACTGACGGGAATGCTATATTTACTGCCCCAAACAGTAAATTCAAAATAAATACATTACGTGCATTTTTTATATCAGAAACAATGTAACTATTATAGTGCAAAGAGCTTCCTTTCCTAAACACTTGTGCATTTAAAGACTCTGGCATAAATATCTACAACTTTATAAGGAATAAATAGATCCCTGCAACATTACTCCCTGGTAAGCTGATTTATATTTTCCATAAGAGCAGTAATTCAATCTTAAACCCTGACAACATCCTAAATGTAATTTAGAGATCCCTAGGTCTTCTTTTCTTCCTCTTCATCTAACAATAAGAATTTCAAATGGGTTACGATGCACCACATCTGCAAAATGACACATGAACAGTACTGTTTACACACATAAGCCTCTATTGTGACAGTAAAAACATTAATATTGCTGCCATAATTTATGATAACACTGGGTAAATGTGCTCCTTACCTCAACTGCAAAGCCCAGCAAGCGTCCTGCTGCCAGCACCAGAATCCCCAGAATCTGTAGCCAGTTTGGGGCATAGAGAGCCTGAGACAGAACCTCATGCTGGTAGCCATATAGCCACACGGGCAAAACATGGATGCCTGCTATTGTCAGAATTCCCAAAGGTGTCTTGAAGCCTGCGTGAAGAATAACACTATTCATTCTGTGCTTTCAAAAATCGCAACGTTTGAAAAGAAAAAAATAACTTGTTATACCTTTTGCCATCACTGCCTGCACCCAAACTGGGCTCTCTGTGAAAGTGTTCTTCCACTGGGCACCTCTGGCATTGTGGTTGCACACAAATACACACCACTCTACTGAAGACACCAGCCAGCCCCACTTCACAAGCACAGAGTAGAAAGTGACCATTTCTAATACAAATATGTTTGGGACAAAAAAGTACTGACTGAACTTACATCATAAAGCATGTTCCAGAGCATGCTACGCCCTACGTTGTCAATGACCACATCCAGCCATGCACCGAACCTGGAGGTCTGCTGCAGCTGGCGTGCCGCCCAGCCATCCACCCCTGACACGAAGATAAAATACTAAATCAATAAATGTAAATACTAACATTTGTTAAACATACCTAAACCAATAAGTGAACAAGTTGTGCGTGCCAAAGGTTTACCCTGCAGTGACATGTCAAACATACATTTGTCAAACTGAGGACAAAGGGCAAGAGAAGTTCATGGTTTTCATCCAGAGTAAGAACTACTGATGCATGTTACATGTTGCATGTATATATTTTCAGCGGAATAAATTAGAAAATAATATGTTATATTGTTAAAATAGTCCATGTGCCACTTTATTCAAATAAATAACTTTATTCAACAATCTGAAAACAAAAAGTATTCTTGTTGCTTCATAATATTAAGGTTGAACCACTGTAGTCACACTATAGTAGAACTAATTTAACAATGTCTTTACTACCTTTCTGATCCTTGAAAGTTGCAATGACGTTGCTGTCTATGTGCGGTTGGTTCAAAAACCTCTCGGATTTCATCAAAAATATCTTAATTCATGTTCGGAGGATAAATGAAGGTCTTGCAGGTTTGGAATGACATAAGGGTGAGAAACATTTTTGGGTGAACTAACCCTTTAAGGTTAGGTTTAGGGGTAGGTTCAGGGTTAGTACCCAGTTTTTACCCTGTAATTACAGTAATAGGTACATAGTATGTACATGGGGAACAGGACTGCAAAATAAAGTGCTACCAAAATACAACTAAAAGGATATAAGATCATAGCTGTGCCATATAACTATTTTGGGGATTTTAACATTTGTGTAATGAAAAGGTTCCATGATGCTAAATGTTCTTCATGAAACCATAGATACCAATATACCTTTTATTTTTTATACCAAAATAAACCTTCTATATTTATAATTTCCTAGTTTTAATGTAAATACCTACCATCCAATATAACTGATAACACATACAAGGGTATAAAACTCTCTGGGTAAATATACAGAATCCAGGAAATGAGAACAAGAAGAATCCGGATATAACCTAGAAAAAGAAACAGTTTGCATCACATATAGGTACCGTCATTACGTTCACTGATTAAATGTGACATAATATTTTTGATTAAATGAATGCTGCCGCTGGAATAAATGTATAGAAGTCACGTAATAGCTAATTACTCACCAATTACATTGGGCACATACAGACAGACATGAAATCCCATATCACAAGTGGTCCTCTGCTGCTGCAGCCGCCGCGTGTCTATAGTAACCGTCTTCTGTGTAGGAAATAATGTTTATTGTTTACATGACTTCGTATGCGCAGTGCGCCTTATGATAAATTGTAATCTAGTTGAATAGGGCCTAATCAAAATGGCATTATGATCATTAACATGTATCAATGCAAAAGTGTCCACCTTCTCTCCATGTGTGACATTTATGCCTCTTCCGGTTTATGACAAGCGTCATTCGTGTTGCAACACACTAAATGCCATAGGGGGCGCTAAAGGATAAGCGTCTGGAAGTATTAATCGGTGATGTAAAATAAATGAAAGGTTAGCGCCAAATGCATGTGCACTGATTTGCAATCTGATTTTGTATAGATTACACTTTCCTTAAAAATATGAGTCAAAGTGTTTTCGTTCATTGAATTAAACTGAAAATAACTGAAATAAAAAAGGGTTGAAGTTTAATTACTATACTGACAAAAAAATAAATAAAAAAATAAAACTGAAATAATTAGAAGATTAGAAATAAAAACAATAAAAGCGACAAAAGCACATGATCAAATTACATTGGTCAAAACGTTAAGCAACACCAAACATGTTTTGATTCATTTTACTAGAATAAAATAATGCTGCTTCTAGGTAGAAAACTTATTTAAGCATTTTTAAAGCATAACAATAATTTATATGACTAAAAAAATAATTAAAACTAGCCAATAACACATTTGCATCATATCTTTGTTGGGGGATAAAAATTTATAAAAATGTGCTGCCTCCACACAGTGCACAAAGATATTAAACTGACCACCAAGGGGGAAAAAGCTATTTGTTGGTTTATCAAAGTCATCCTTTCATTATTAACCATTTTATTGACATGTACGCCATGTACTGTGTTATTGTGCTGATGCAACACGGTGAAAATTGGTTGAACTGGCTCCTCGCAACCACGCTAATATCTAATATCGTCCACAGACGAGGACGACTCGACAGCCAAGCTTCTATGCGTCAGCGCTGCGTTTCTTGCGCGAAGCTGACGCTCATACGCCCCCTGCGGTCTGATTGGACAAATGTCACGTGATCAAGTATGGAGGCGTCGTCGCTTTAGACGCGTCACTCGTTGATAACGCAAAACTCTACCGCTTGACTTGATAGGATAGGAACACCATACCGAGAGAGAGAGAGAGAGAGAGAGAGAGAGAGAGAGAGAGAGAGAGAGAGAGAGAGAGAGAGAGGAAAAAACAAAACAACCGAAAACAAGGCAACAGGCACCGGTCACACTCTACACATTTCTGCCATTGCCATGAAATGAGGGCACCATGGGCGCCAAAGAGTCACGGATAGGCTTCCTTTCGTATGACGAGGCCGTTAAAAGAGGTAAGAGGTTTGAGCTTCAGCGATTAACGGCGGTCAGTCAGTTACGCTGCAGCGCTAAGCTAGCGTTAGCAGCGTTAGCCAGCTAGTTAAGCCCCCATATTAACTCTTTATGCGAGCTAACAAGCCTCAACCTGTCATTTCACAGAGCTGTTATGGGATGTTGCTGTTGTAAAATGCTTGGGAGATGAAGGTGGGGCTGTTTGGACATGTCTTTGTTTTATTGGTGTAATGTTGTTGTCAGTGTTTGTGTCCCAAAACATAGTGAGCTGTCTACTTAGATTTTTCTGCATCATATTCGCATTGCCAAGCAATCAAATTGGCCTAAATCGTCAGAGAGTGGACATCTCACTAGGTTTTGACACGCAGCCAATATCTAACTAGAAGCCGACTGGAAGTGTAACTAATCTGGGTGGTGTAGGAGCGTCCACACTGACAAAAAGATTTCACTAATCTGTCAACATTTCTCAACATCCCCATGGTATTTATCATGTACCCTCTCTTCCTAAGAAGACAGTGGAAGTGCTTTCCCTAAAACATTGAAATCAGATTTTTTGTTTCGTTCTTACGACTAACCAGTGTATTTTCCGCCTATTTACCCTCCAGTTATTATGATATTTGGTGTTACTTAAGGGATTTTTTTTAGGGAAGTGAATTATAAAGTAATTGAAGAATTAAGCTGTAGTGTTTTTTTAATAAAGGCCTGTTGACAAGGTAATGACAGCTCCTATCTGCTGTAAAATGTGTCCTCACCAAGGATGTAAACAAATGTTTAAATTGATAGGCCACCCAAAACCAAACATCTCTCATCATTTACTCACCCTCATGTTGTTTCAAACTGTTATGGCTTTCTTTTCTTCTGTGAAACATAAAATATATTTAAAAATAAGTCAATTTTAAAAAAATTAAAATAAAGTATTAATTTAGTCAATAGTACTGTGGAACTCAATGGGCACATTCTGCAAAATATCTTCCTTTGGGTTCTGCAGAAGAAAGTCATACATCTTTGGAATGACATGATGGTCAGTAAATTTCATTTTGGGGGTAATTATCCATTTAATTCTGGTGGGAACCAAGGATTTTGAGAATCCAAAACCCCTGAATCTGAATATTGAAGGGGACTGTCTATGCCAGTTAACACCTAGAGCTGTGCGAAATATAATTATTATTATTATTTTTATCAATATTTCAATTTTAATCACGATTTTGAAGCAATCTTTCCTTCCACACATACTTGTTTGTCTTTATTTGGAAGCTGGCTTTACTGATGATATTTGCTGACTCCATATCTTTGCATAAATGATACGTGGCGGCGTTGGTTATTTCTTTATGCATTTTTGAACTATGTTTGAATGTTGTGCAGTTTGGGTAGTTTGGCCAGTATTATTGTTTTTTGTTCACATGGTTTGGAATGTGCCATTGTTTTTCTATGTAAATGGCTAGAGGGACGTCTTAACCCATTTTAGTCTTTTGCAGCATCTCGCACATGACACAGCATTACATGACGCTCAAGTTAAACTTAATTTAAAAAAAGGCATTCATAGACCTGTCTCATGTTTTTAACTGCAAAAACGTAACGATAGTTTTTGTTTTCCCGCAATGATAGTTTGACAGGTGATACATCATGATCTCCTGTATCCAAAACCACGAATCTCGAATGTGTGTGTGTGTGTGTGTGTATATATATATATATATGATATAAAAAATAAAAAAATTTAGCCAAATTATTATCTTGCCCTGTATTCACCTTCCCTGTTTTCACGCTAGATTTAGGCGTGCTTTCTGCGTTTTAGCAATCGCACATGATTTCAGTTAATTGCACAGCCCTATTACCGTCCTCAATCTTCATTTTAGGCTTTATTCACATTTGTTGGAACTAGGGATGTGTGAGATTGTTCATTCAGCTAGTCGATTAAACAATACTGCTGCTAGTTGACTTGAAAATACTAGTTGTTTTCATTTAATGTTTTATTTTATAATTTTTCAAAGGCTACGTTTAAATTACCATCATGTTAGTTACATTTTAAAATGAATATATTATTTTTTAAAAGTTTATATCTGGAGCAGAAAACAAAATCATTTAATTTAATTTTAGGACTGTTATACTACCGGTTATTAGGGGCAATACGGTATGAAATTTTATATCGGATTAAAGGAGAAACGTTATAAATAACAATTACTTTACACTTGAGCAGATGCTATATCAACATCCTAACAAAGAGAATATGTTTAAATATTTTATAGTTGTCAGTACACGTCAAGCATGATTTTGCCACCTGTCATGTGTACATACTTTTCATACACACATGCAAGTTGTTGCCGTGGTAATGAACAACAATACCTGCGCTGCCTATTGATTGAGTTGATTTGAATAAATGTATGCAATGGCTAACGTTGCTTAAGTGAATGCTTAAGTTTAATATACAATGATCATAATGCATGGCAAGCACATTGCATGTATCTGACCTATTTCTTTGCAGCTTTTAGTTTAGGATTTGACTGTTCATAGATTAAGTAGTCCGTTTCAAATGGATCGCATATTCAGACTCTGGGAGAGGGGGGAGGTTTAGACTACTCGACTAGTAATTTGGAAAATGTAAATGTTTATGAAATTAGTCTTTGTGCCCTTCCCTAGTTGAAACAATAAGGTGCAGTCACATTCCCTGTTGATCGTCAATTTTTCTCTGGCAAAGTCTAGTCATTTCAATAGGTTTAGGGAATTCTAAGAAGGTTTACCGATGCAGATTTCGCAATGGGTTCAAACTGGACATGCAGATTCTCCTCGTTTACCAACAGAAAGCTGCTTGATCTGTTTGAACTGTTTTTCATACATCGCTACACTACTGACAATAGACAAGTTTTTGCACATGGAAATTAATAGAAATTTCACTAATGTGATGCTTCTTTAGACACAATGACATGTAAATTCATCACTGACAGGGCATAACATGGATGAGGATACTAACCACTGACATGGATTTGCTTTCTCAATACCAAGCCTGTGCGTCTGTTACTGTGGAAAATTCTGTAAATGAGGATATTTTCATATATACTCTTGTCATACTCTTCGATTGAATATGTAATGTTTATGTCAGTGTACTCTTGAATTTTTATGGCAATCATAATCCCCTAACTGCTCCAGTGACGACCACAAGTTTGGTTTCAGGTTTCTATGCGTTTATGACGTCCAGTTTAGAACGTTTTTTTAAAAACTGGGTGGCAGTGAAGTCTGATGCTGGCAAACAGGCTGACAGGCCTTAATGCTGGTGTTTATGTGTATCTAATGATTGGGGTGTTGAGAGCAGATACTGGCACCTGAGATCAAGTGCGTCAGCATTGCTTATCTTTCCCCACCTTGATGAATAAGCAGAATATAGTTGTTGCTTTGCATAGGCATTATTTGCATCCTTGTTTCTCTTACCAGGAAACCACAGGCCAAGATACATTATGGCCAAGTCTGTAACTGCTACAAAGGAATTTAGTTGTTATTTTTGTAATAATTTTTTGTCTCTTCATCTTGTTGACATATAATTGCTGACATAATGTTTCCCAAGCTAAATAGGTCTCTTGTGAGTCACCTGGAGCGTTGAAGGGTTAAAAAGATTGTGTGATTTTATCCTACAGTTGTGTGTCTTCTTGACGTGTGTGTGTGTGTGTGTATGTGTGTTGGTGTGGAGAGGGAGTTAGCTGGCCCCGAGCCCGTTAGTAGAGGTAGAATTACCCTAATTGTTCCAGCTGCACCCACACTGTGGTGGCACATTTATTGCAGCTTTTTGTGCCATGCTGCCCAATAGCCAATGTTGCTGACATCACTTCATCACAATAACATAGTGTTAAAGGGGAATGGCATTCACGTCAGCATTTTATTGTTTGTTTTATTAATGGCTTGTTCTCTATCGTGTAATAGTTTTTTCTTAAATCCATCATTGTGTATTATAGACTATATTGGAATAATATCCAGGCTCCATACATTTATTTATATACAGTTGCAAGAAAAAAGTATGTGAATCGCATGCAGAATCTGTGAAATTGTGAATAATTTTAACAAAATAAGAGAGATCATACAAAAAATCATACAAATGCATGCCACACTTTATAGATATTTATTTGTAAAAACACCATTTATTATTATTTTTCTTCCACTCCACAATTATGTGCCACTTTGTGTTGGTCTACCACATAAAATCCCAGTAAAATACATTTTTGTTTGTTTAACATGTCAAAATGTGGAAAAGTTCAGTGGGTATGAATACTTTTGTGAGGCACCGATCAGGCATAACATTATGACCAGGTATAATAGTGAATAACATTGATTATCTCTTCAGTATGGCACCTGTTAGAGGGTAGATTACATATTAGGCAGCAACTTCCAGCAAGCGAACATTTTGTCATCAAAGTTGATGTGTTAGAAGCAAGCGGCAACCTCCCCCAGTTTCTCGCAATTCATCGACTGGCCACTAGAGACAGGCTCCAAAAGGGAGCAGAATCTCATTGAGCCCCATGTTAAAATGCCCAACTTTATAACAGAAAAAAAACGTTTATAGCCTGATACAATTACATCGGTACTACCAATTTAATTCACATTAAATCAATCGTTGCCAAATTTCGGTACCCGAGAATGCATCTGGTGATATAGACTAGTGTCTGTGAATATTAAACTGCAAAAAGACTATTTAAATACGAATCCTGCATGTCCTGCGTGTCTTTGTGTGAATGAATGGCGCAGATGTGCGGTTTAATTTACCTCACACACACACACACTGAATCATGCTTGACAGTAGTGTGTTTCTGCCATCTCATACGAGGACATGAATGCATGAACGTCTTCTCCAGAGCTCCTCTGAGAGTCACTTTATGAGCATTTTACAGTTTTATTCGACAAAATCTATCGTCATAAAACACACAGAAACTCGACAGAAGGTCGCCACAGCAACGTGTCAAAATAAGTTCAGTTTAACAAAGTAATTGTGACAGAAATATATTAATGTTGTACAGTAGAATTTAGCTACATTTCAATGTAGTAATACTAATATATGCATTTAATTTATGCAGTGTTATTTAACATTTGTTTACTTTATTTCCATACCTGGAAACTGTTAAACCTACCTAAAAAGCACCGTTTATTTCATATGTATCTTTGTTCTGTTGTATTTATGTTGGCCTGCTGAATGTTAAATGGATCCATGTTCATTAGAAATGATTTGATAATGCAGCATAAGTTAATGTATGTTATTTATTATTTTTTTACTTTTCTGATTTAAAACATGATCAAAACACTATCTATTTTAATGAGACAATTTCAAATAAGAGGACAAGTGACAAATATTGGTATCGGAATCGGTCAATAGTTGTTTGTTAAAATCGGTTTCTCCCCCAAAAAATCCTATCGGTGCATCCCTAATAAAAATACACATAGATTATCAAAAAAATTAAACAGAAGAAGACCTGTTGTCTTCATTCATTAATACTCCTACTTTGTCATTATTGAAAAGGTTTGGATTGGAGTCATCCATAATGTACTCATTCATTAGTATGTCATTTAAAAGGTCCAGTGCTCATCCTCAGAGGTATTCAGTGGCTTTCCTCCAACATTGAACATTCAATATACTGTTCAGTTCAGTATTATAAAGGAGATTCTAGTGTCCCAACCCTGTCGTCTCTATCCCACTGACAATGCTGCTACGGGAAGCCCAGGCATTCCCCTGTCAGCTTGACTGAGAGAGGGTCCTCTGAGATTCCAGGCCATGGAATCCATCTGAGATAATTAAGTGTCGTATCAGGATTTCATGTTTATTTATGCTGCTTACCTATAAGGGTCAGGCATCTCATTTGCACTCAGGTCGTCCTTGGAGCCTAGAATGTAAGGTTGCCACCACCTACAGACCTACATTGTGGTAGCTTACTAGGAACTCAAAGTAGGTCATATTTCTGGGTAGTAGTGCGCCGAAATTAGTTTTACTGTAGGATACAGTGTATCCTGCAGGCTTCCATCAGTAACTCAGAGCTTTATGGATCTAGCTGTCTCTCCTCTGAGGGGAAGCACTCTGACTGGACGAGGAAAGGGAAAATCAAAGAGGCTGTGAATGCTTTAGCAGTCTGTTGCTGTGCTATTTCAAAGAGTCGACCTGTCACTGAGTTCCCCAGAGCAAGACGATATTTGCATTTCCTCATTTCTTTTTCATCACCGTAACATAAACGTCACAGAATGTGTTCCTTCGTGTTAGAGGCTTGTGTATTATTCCTCTTTTTGGAGAAGAGTAAAAAAAAATGAATGCAGTCAGGTAGATTGTAAAGCGTAAGCAGTGTTATTGGAGAATAATTGAGTCTGTATAGATAAGAATAAAGGTTACTTTGCCTCACTGTAAATACTGAGGCTCATAAAAAGGAGATCTTTAACTAGCCATTGTAGTGACCTAATTTTTACTCCAATCATTGCTTTTCCATTAGTCCATTTCCAAAAATAAGTATTTTATATTTCTTTTTACTTATTTAATTTTTTTATTTTACTTATAAAATTATAATATAAAAATAAATGACAATAATTATTCTGGAAATTTAGTTAACTGATTCCAATGTTTCATCTCCTTAATGCATATTTTAATAGCTGCACTGTTGTACTATTGGTGCGTTCAAGTCATGTCGTAAAGATCGTATTTACGAGTTGAATGCACATGAACGCCACCACGAAGTCGTAAATACCAGTGGGAAGTTCCTAGGGGTGTAACGATATTCAAACTGAACCAAAAAACCGCGATACACCACCCACGGTTCGAACCACGATACTCTCATGTCGAACCGAATGCACCCCGCCCCCTGCTGTCCTGGCCCAGCTATCACTTCACCTTATGCCACAAAACAGTTTTTTTTTCTCTTAGACATTTGATTTAAATAGTAATTAGTACTCTTTTAACAACTAATAAGAGATGTATTTTACAAAATATTATTATAATAATATAATTTACTAAATATACGCTAACTTTTGTCTTCCAAGTGCATGTTACGTGACTTTGGCGATCGCTCAAGCTGCTTGGTGGAAGGACAAAGAGAGCCAGTTTCCCCATTTAGCCAGGTTGGCAAAATGCTACCTTGGAGTCCCAGCAATATTGTCTTTTTCATAGCTTGTTATGAAATAAAAAAATCTCTCTCACCTCAGAAAACGGCTTTCCTGTCATGTCAACCGTTATACTGCACTCGTAGCGCACACTCTTTAGTTACATGCACACATGAGGCGCGCACCGTGTATAAAGCGCAAGAGAAATTACGAACATGCAACTTTACGATGTCAATTCGTAAGTCATGAAATAAAAGTAAAGTGTAAACTGTTTCGACATGTGTTAGCTGGGAAGGCATACAGGTATGATGTTCATTCTGTTCATCAGGAGCAGTTTTCATCTTTCATTAACAGTTCATGATGTATTGTATTCGCCATGGTAACTGTTGTTTCCATAACCCCAAAATGCCACTTTTTCACTTTGTTATTTTGTTTATTTTTAAATTAGTGTGGTGGCTACTTTATAGCATTAACAAAAACTGCTATTTAATAGCTTTAACTTATAGGCCTATTTATTCATCAGTATTAGTCATATTCATACAGTTTGTGTGTTTAAGTAGGCTAAAGTGGGACATTTACTTGTGTGTCATCAATGTTTATGAAAAAAAATTGCTTTTTTAACATTTATGGTAAATGGTAAAATGAGTAGATTATTTCTAACAAGTCTACAGTGCAGACATTTTAGTTTACTCGGGTATGCTAACTGCTCTATAGAAAAAAGGAAGTCAAGGTATAAAGTTAATTAGTTAAAATTGCTGTTGTTATTATTAAGGTAAAAGTAAATCTAGTCTTATTTTTGCTGGTACCCTGCCATGAACCACAACTCCACAGCAAACCCGAACTGAACCGTGGCTCCAAAGCCGTGGCATAGGTGTATGGTTGCACCCCTAGAAGTTTGGGATTTTCTTTAAGCTCCGATCTGTACGAGTTGGGGGCATGTCAGTGAGAAACATGGCGCAATCAACGGATGCAACGTCTGTAGTTGAATATAATGGGTATTTAGCAGTGACACTGTCAGGCTTTGTCATTTACAACAAAGTAAGCTAGCATTGTTGTATAACAATTAGCCTAATATATAATGATACTGTTTACAGTGGCTTCATAGATTAATTGAAAACGTAAAAGATTAAAACTCCCCTGATGCGTTTTCTTAATTTTTCTATAAGCAGAGTTAACAAACCTTGCTGTATTTTCATGAAATTCATTAAAAGAAGGTACACCGCCATCTTGCACCGACCAAAGAGACTTGAACGCACATGATATTGTAAACACGACTTTTCTCCCTTGGGAAACCGTCTTATGGTTTGCAGATATTACTTGGCACCTTTAGAGAGCTTAATTGAGCTAAAATTGGCTTAATTGTCTTATAGATCTCAAAAACTGGTCAGGAGTTCTTCCTGCACATGCACAAAAAATGTCTCCAGCATTTAGCATATCACTGTCATTGTCTTTTCAGTGGAACATCTGGTGCCATGATTGTGTTTATGATCTTGGGATGTTGTTCACCTCATCTGATGCTTTTCTCTCACAAAACATTATACAGAATAATTATGCTCCCTCCAGGGCTATTAAAATGCCTGTAGAGAGCCTGCAGAGATATATTAAAGCGCATCTGCTGACCTGTCAACTTTGAAACATCTAAGATGCAGTGGCCTACTTCACGGCCATGTCTGTGCGTTCTGTATCACATGAAGAGAGAGAAACCTCATTGACTGACCTCACGTTTCCCCCAGCAAAGTGTCTTTGTCTATAGATTGTGACCTGGGAGAATGGATGGCATTTGGAATTAAAGGTTTTCTGCTTTGTAAAAAAAAAAAAAAAAACACCTTTCTTTAGTCCTGAGGAATTTTTATGATCCTCAGAGCTCTAAACTGTTTTCTCAGGCAGTCCCTATGGTTCACCCTCTGTCAAATCAAGGAATATCCACAGTCTGTTTCCTGTTGTTATATCTTCACAACACAGTATACCCATTTCTTCCTGGTATTATAAAGTGGCTTGCCTATTGAGAAAATGTGCTGTGCTTAGTGGCAGAGCTATATATTGGTAATGCTGAACTCGGCTGATATTTGGTTATATTGAGCCCTAAAACATTAATAAGTCTATGGAAATGTGGTGGAAAAAATGACAAACAGTTTTATAAAACTCAGACTTTGGGAGGAGGGTGGGTGTCTTTTTCTTCATTGATTTAAAAAAAAAAAAAAAAAAAAAAAAAGTTTAACCTTCACTTCATTTTAAAAGGTCCTGCAGTGTATGACGTCACAACGCACGACATGTCAACCTTCCAAAAGTATTGGATGTCAACTACACTTGTAGAATGTAAACAATGTTTCTTTCCATTGACTCATTGGAAGAACCTGTTTAAGTTTGGTGCTTTGGGGGACAAAATGGTGAATCTTTCTATGATTGGTTAGTATCCTCATTATTTGTCTTCAGTGATTTTATGCAAAAAGGATCCTAAGATTGTTCTATCCCAGAGATGAAAGTGTTTTTTTTTTTTTTTTTTTTTTTAAACCTTCTTTCAGAAATCAAGCATTGTCTGTATGAATACGATTTGCTGCCATATCCTTGATACAGCTCACGGGCCTCATGCAGTTTTCTGGCTCAAAGTCTCACTTTTGTGCTGAAAATGTTCTTTAACAATATTCCGTCTGATGCTTCTGTGTCATAATGACTTTCAGAAAGTCACATCACAATGGCATGCCCTCATACGCTCAGCACTGACCAACCAATTAGAATTAACCTTTTACTGAACGTCGTTGCCACATACATGAGTAATAAAGGTGCAATTATAAGGATTTGTGAACCTCTGAGAGAAGTGGGAATTTTTTTGTGTACAAGTTTGTGGCAATGTGCATATACTGTTGATTATTGACTATTGGAGCATGTTTAACATTTTGAAAAAAAAAAACATTTTGGTTAATTTAATTCAGTGTTCACTTGCCATTTCTTTGTAATTGTTTGGGAAATTTACTAGCAATGTCTGATTGAAAATTGTTTCTACATCCATTTTTTCAGTATAGCTCTTTTTTTTTTGTGGCAGCATAATCTTAGAAGTCAAAAGTTTTCTCCTAATTTTCAGCACGTCGTGATGGTGTAATCCGATTTATGAACAAATGACTCTTTATGAACCAATTATTTTTAGTGAATCAAAACATACAGTGCAACCAGTGTAGTCCAATTTATGAACAAGTGACTCTTATTATGAGCCAGTTCTTTTAATGAATCGTGTTTTTAAAAAAAAAAAAAAAAGCTCAAAAGTTTACAAATCCTTCACCGAATCTCTCTGAATCAGTCAGATGCGGTTATAGAATCAACATCTGACATTACTTTCGGTGACGTCTGTTTCAAAATTAAGCAAATTGTGTACTCAAGGTTTGTAAATTTGAAATCGGTACTGTTTGTTCATATGACGTTCTTCATATGGCATTTGCAACACATTTGTTATTTTAAACAATATTTTAATTAAAAATGTGATTCTTTAGGACAAAAAGGGCAAGAACACATCAGTTGCAGTATTGTGACAACACCATAAGAGCCATCAATGCTCAAAAATGGCTCCAGTCGTTCTCCTTCAATGATATGCTAACAGCGGTTATTGCAATGGAGTGACATTTGTCACATGCTTTTATTGAGGGTGTACTATGTGCCACATAATTCCAAGCATTCTTAAAGAGATAGTTCATCCAAAAATGAAAATTTGTTGTCAATGTACTCACCCTCAGGCCATCCAAAATAAAGGTGTCTTTTTTTTCTTCAGTAGAACAGTAAAGAAGATTTTTAGCTGAAACCATGGTCCAAGTCAGTGTCTACCCTCAGTTCGCAAGACAAAAAAAACATATACAGGCAAAACAAAATTAAATCGCAATTTGCAACCTTTTTTCTTGCCATTTCAAGTACATTTGGTGAGAGGTCGCTCTGGTGCGACCACCATGTTGCCCAATTGATGAGTTGCCATTTCTGTTGCATATGAAAAACATCAAATGGCAAATGAAACGAAAGTGGAACGAAACCACGCTTCTCATTTGAGCTGTGCAGCGCAGGCCTTTTGTCAGCTCGGATCAATATTGTGCAGCGCAAGCTCAGAACAGGTTTACTCTGTTACTACACAGATCTGGTGAGAAAGTGTTTGAATTCGCCACAGAATTCTCTGTTATTGTCAATAAAATAGAAATATTATGCCATGAACAAACAAGTTTAGAAGCGTTTCAGTCCAAATCACTACTTAAAATCGAGAAATTAATATTGTCAATCCAGAGCTAGTCCGTTTCATTCACTTATTTAGACTGGAAAGAGCTGTTTCGACCCAAAATGTAGATGCATCGCTATTTTCAAAGTCCATTCAGTTTTTTTCACAAAAGCATTTCTGGAAATATCCCATTTGCAGAGAGCATCATGTCTTGGCCCTTTGCTCTTGGTCTTGACCTGTTATGGATGGGTCAGATAGGACAGTGTTGTAGTTTATGAGCAGGACTGTGATATATTGTGCTAGGCAGTACAAGGCTATGAGTGGAGAGAAGCAGCACTGGCCTCCTGTAAGTGTCTGGGTTAAATACAGGCTGCAGAGGCGGTGATGTTTTAAAAGGGATGAGTGTGTGTGTACGTGTGAGAGAGAGATGAAAGAGCACTTGCTGTAGTCCCTCTCTGCCATCATAACTCAACGTGCTCTGAGCTAGATGTGAGAAATGTGCAAAGATGGCAATGACTTTGACTTATAAGAAGTTTGCTCTGTAGTCAGAGCTACCTCTCTCAGGCCCAAGGCCCTGTTCGCACACAAACACAAATTTTCTGCATAAAAAACTGCAAAAAAAGTAAATGGAAAGATTAACCACTGGACACCAATTCAGAAATATAGTGTTTGAAGTTGTGTTGAGGATGACAAAGAGCCTTATGCTCACAAGGATTTTGAATGGGGCACCCTGTTTTTTTTTTTTTTTATCCCTTCCACTTTTCTGTTTATTACATTTTTAAATTATAATATTTCCTATTATAATTCCATCCTAATTTTTAAAGAAATTCATACTTATTCTGCAAGGATGCATTCCAATATCTTGTGTGTTTAGTATAAAACAATAGTCATTTTTATTGATAACCACCTCACATCCTGTACAGCTATTTGACAACTCCCTACTGTGTTTACAGTTACCGATGTGGAGCTCAAACGTCTGCGAGATGCCTTCAAGAGGACCAGTGGCTTGTCTGTCTATATGACCCAGCAATGCTTCTACAGGGAAGTACTGGGCGATGGAGTGCCACCAAAGGTTGCAGAGGTGAGTCAAGCTTTAATGCAGGAACATTAACATAATCACAGCATCATGAGCTCTCTCTAGCCTCCCACTGGTTGTTTCACTGCTGTCTCTTTTAACAGTTTTTTGCTTGACTGATCTGTTCCCCTGGTTTATTTATGACAGGCTACAAATTGTAAATATTCATTTGACAGTCTATTTACTGTACCTTGGATTAATGTAGATTATATTTTCTTTATACTTTGTTCTCAGGCTACATGCATACATCCACACACAAAAAACCCCTGACAAAAGATGATACATGAGAGACACAAAAGCTTAGATAAACTTAGTTACAGCATGTAGTTCCCCACTGTTGAATTGGTGCTTGAAACTGTTGAGTTATTTCCTTGTTCGTGTGTAGTTCTGTTTTGGTTTGCTGATGCTCCAAATACCCACAGTCATGTGGTTGGCAATTGTAACCCAGAGAAGCACTAACTTAAAGGGTGGGACTTTATTGTAAAACACCCTCACACATCATCTGACATTTAAACTGACTTCCCCATGACCTTACCGCTGTAACCAGTTCATGTGGCCCTCTACCTGTCTCCTGTATCTGTACAGTCTGATCTCTGCAAGATGAATCATACAGAGATCCCCCTGTATTTCAGCAGAAACCTTTCTGGTTCATACTTCTACTTGTTGTCATAGGAACAAGTATTTGCATGCCAGCTTGGCTAGTTATTTTCAGCTCGTTTTTTCGTGTGGCTCTCGGTCAGTTTTATTGTGAATAATGTATCGGATCAATACTCTTAAGATCGCTTTATGAAGTGGGCACATCTCTTTGACGTTATAGTGTCAATTAAAATAAGTCCTTAAAACCAATAGAGGCCTTTAACAGGACTTGACTCTAAAGTCATGAATCTTTCGTCAGGTATTGTTAAGAACTTTCAGTCAGGGCTGCAATCCAATGAAATTCTTTCAGCTGTATAAAACTGCCACTCATCCAAAATTGCGTAGTTTAGTTAGGTTTATTTTTAGCTCTTTTCCTACAAGCTTGTACTGCAACTGATCTTGATTTTTGCCAAGCATGTTGTTGCTTTTATTGAGTGGCTCTTAAGTGATTCTTTCTAGCACTCTACACATTCACATGTCACATAGCACTCGCTAGTTGAGATTTTTCTCATATTTTCACCTCATATTTTGTTCTGTGTCTTAAGAGCTAGTATGACCAACTAGCAGTTATTAAGGGGTAATCAGTCATTGATTATCAAATTACAACCAGTCTACGTTTTTATGTAACTTACTTTAAAAAGTTATGAACACTCTTAAAGGGCACATAACACACACAATTTCTGCCAATCTCATGTTAATCTTGAGTACCTATAGAGTAGTATTGCATCCTTTATATCTTTAGTCTTTAGTTGTATCATATTTATAAAAGACAGCTAGACTGTACCGATTCTTTCCGAAATCAGCCAACTCGTGGAGGTGTGCAGTGGGCGGAGTTAAAGATTCACAAGCGGACACGCATATACACACACACACAGTACAACATGGCATTATCCCTGGATAACTTTCTGGTGTGCCGATTGCCAACAAAAAACAGACATTTGACGCAGTTTCACTCACCGCCTGCGGTTTTGACTCGTGAACGGGAACACACTTGCAGAACTCCGTTGCTGCTTCGGGGAAACAAACTGTTTCCTTAACGCTGGGTTATTTGGGAAGCTGAACAAGGTTATCTTTCCCTCCCAACCAAAAACACACTTTAGTGACGTGGTTTATTTCATGGTCTGAAAACAAAATGACACAGCTGCCGATGGCTTCCGTAACCTGAACACTCTGGTTGATGTGCGCGCACACACTCATCCGGAGAAGTGCCCATACAAGGAATTCCACCCTTTATGACGTCATATAGGACCATACTCGGGGGGAAAAAAATACTTTATGAAACTAGTTTGAAGTGTACTTGGCACAGAAATACTCCATCACACGTCCAACTCATTTTTTTAAATTCTGGCCATTTAGCAAGAGAACCCAACTCATTAACAGCATAAATAAGTCAGATTGCATGAAATGGCATTAGACCCAACAAAGAAAAAAAAGTTTATGTAACCGGCCCCTGTACTCCACTCTGTCCAACCATGCTTCAAAATTCATCTCATTCACTCAATCTACATTCACCCACACATGTATAGATGGCAGGTAGTCAGTCCCTGCGTCCCGTGGGTGATTAATCTGCAGGCGACATCTTGCGCCGTGTCCATCATCGGGAGGCACAGTCAGGAGGAACCCCGAGCTCCCAGCTGCTCATTTCATCGCTTTGATAAGTGGATTGATTCCCCTGAACTCAGCTCGCAGCCAGCCAACACCTCACGATGATCTTTAGCACCCCAGCCTCATTAAATCCCTCGCAGCATCACCCCCCCCCCTTTTTTTTTCTCCCACTTCCTGTCTGTGCATGTGTCAGCTTCTGGAATGCTCTAGTTGATCATTACTTCCACCTTCAGTCACTCAGTGTTTGTATTACATCAAAGGGCAATGATTACATGCTACGGAAGCGTGCTACATTATTCATTATGAAAGCTGCTTTCAATAAGAATGGCTTCTGTGTTTGTGTATATTATATATGCTGTTCTGTGTGCCACAAACTAATTTCCATAATGCTTAAACTCCCAGAAGATAGTCAGAAAACAACCGTCTGTGTAAGCGATCCATTTGAAATAGCCTGCTTAATCTGTGAGTCAAATCCCATAGTGAATGCTGCTGAAAAATAGGTCATATATATGCAATGTGCATTGATATGATCATTGTACATTAAACTAAAGTGTTCTATTAATCAGTGTTTGTAAATATAGACATATTTAATAAAGTTAACTGAATCAGTTGGCACTGCATGACCAGTATGTTAGTTAACTTAAATAAAGTTAAATTCAGAAAGTTAGTTAACGTGTCAGCAATGTCAAGATGTTGATCATTACCACAGACACTGCTTGCACTTGTCTGTGTTTGAACGTGCTTCTTGTGTATGGAAAGTATCTGTATACATGACAGGTGGCAAAATCATAACAAAAGCTTGACATGTACTGGCAACTATGTTGTCGCTCCAAATATGCACTTTTCAAAATTGTATTTTTAAAATTGTGATATTAATAAGAGTGTAGCCTTTATAAAAATATAAAGCAAAATACAGAAGTGTCAGGGGGAAAAATGTAAATGACTAGTATTTTCAATGTCGACTATAGCAGCAGCAGTATGGTTTAGTCAACTTGTCTTGCATATTTGTAATTCTGTCACAAAAGATCAAATTCATGCAGTAAACGCATGACGTGCTGTCAGAGCAGAATACACAACAGGGTCGTCACAGTGATGCAGTGACTCTAAACAGCTCATAAGGAATGAATGGGTTCACACACACAAATATCCACCCAGCAAAAGGACTTTACACAAAGCTTTAGAAATTAAAACAATCAATTAAATGTGCCATATGTTCAACTGGAAACTTTGTGTGGTAAACTGGAGGCTCCAATTTTTTTACTACTAATAATTTCTATATTGATAATCACAATATAGTTATTTTTTTATTGTATCTTTGTTATTAAAAATTAGAACAAAGATGCAAATTACAAACAGTAGAACAAATAACAAATCTATTTAACAAGCATTTAGGTAAGAAATAATGCAGGAATTGAATAATCAAATGCTGTTTGATAGAGACCGCTTTCTATGCGTGGTGTGTCTGTCAGTCCGCACGAGTAACGCATGGAGATCTTTTTCATGACTTATTGCGCTTAAGTAATTTTAGTTAAGTATGTTTAGTACGTCCTGCACTTTTTCACATTTATGCTTGGTTTTTTTTTTGTAAAATAACAAAACATCAGACTCATGCTTTTTATTGTATAACTATTTAATTAATTTGTTTTTATGCAACAATGAAGAATCGTGATGCATCCTAAAAACGATTAGGCCTATATTCCACAGCTGTATTTCATCATTCATAATGGTAAACTGTGCATTCCAGTCGAGTGCCGACAGCTCCTCAAAGCCTGAGCCTGAGTACTGACATCCTCTCTGCCCTCTGGCCAAAACTGCAGCCAGCTTTACTCAGACGAATCCACACAGAACTGATGCCAGAGCGTTGGAGATGGATGACAACACAGTGTTCATTAACCGGAGCTTAACTTCATTCAGTCTTGTCAGCAGGGTCTAAAATTAACACTCGTCCATTTCTAACTATATACATCTGGGCAAGAATAACTGGCCAGTTGGCCGGTAAATTTACTTTACGTTTAGGTAGGAAACCAAAATGCCCCAGACAAAAGTTTTGTTTTGTGTTTATTGTGTTTATTATTTGTTTGTTTATTTATTTATTTTCAATCAATTAAATATATATTTTTCACTTTTATTTATTTTACTATTACTTGTTTGTTATATAAATAATTACTAATAACCAATTAGCGAGTACAAAACAACATAACTGGTCAATTGGCCAGTAAATTTAATATCATACATTTAGCTAGGCAACCAAATGATCCCTAGTTCCTTGACAAGTATAGTTAAAAAAGTGAATTTTGGACCCTGTTCATCAGTGAAGCTGTAGTCCAACTTGTCAGTCAGGACTCATTTGGACTTGGACATGATTTTTGACATGAGATTATTGCAACAGAGAAGGTTTTACCTGTCGTTGTGTGGAAATCCAAGCTTTGACCAACTTGCTCAGAATTGCAGGAACTTGAATTTTCTTGTGCTTTTTCTAGTAAATGTCTCTTATATGCCGCAGGGCATTAGACTGTTTAGTAGGCATCAGGGGGTGTGAAAATTTTAGTTATATGTGGTGGTATGGGTAAGACATGGTGTCACACCAGGTGTAAAAGTGAATTATGTGTGTGTGAGATGTCTCTGTGGAATAGAACTAGATCAAAAACAGGACGAAAAACATTTTACTGGTAAACCTCCTGCTGTGCCACATTTTGCAGGGATATTTTGTTTATATGTTATATGTAGCCCTGCAGTGTGGGTAGAGAGAGAACATAATGTTTCCTCTGTATTAAACAAAATGTTGTCAGCTGATTTATGGGGAGATATGTATCTAGGGAGCATTGTCATTAAGACTTTGATGTTTCACTGAATCTCAGTGGAAATCAAAGGTCTGAGATAACAGCCAACACCAGGCTGTCTGTCTTAAGCGTTGAACACCAGCAGATTTAGTAATAGTGTACTGATGGGAAGTAATGACCTTCTTTAAGATACTGTTTTTCTTTCATTTTAGTTGCATGGTGAGTGGCGTGACTTTGCCCTGTCAGTGCCTGTAAACCTTTTTTACAAGCTGTTTATTGGTAAAAAAAATATTTTTATAAAATGTATTTATATTTAAGATTTATTTTTAAAACCTATTTTTTATTTATAATCATCATCATCTTTTATTATTATTATTATATTGAACTTATTATATTGAACTCAACTTATTATGTTGATCTCATTGTATGACCTTTGCATAACCATTATGTGCAATAAAATGCATAATTTCCTGTGTTCTGTAGAAAGGGCCATTCACACTGACAACAACTAAATCAGCTTTTAGTTTCTAGAAAACGTTACTACTTGACTGCTTTACCCAACTGTATCAGGTGGTGGATAACAATCTGCACTCCCATTGGTTGTTTCTGCATCGCTGCTCAATTGCATAAGTTGAGTTCAGTGGTAAAATTTAGCTCAGAGCCAATGATTACTGTCACTCAATTACTGCGGACACCAGAATTAAATGTTGATTAATTGTGTGCATTTTAAGGGGCCATAATGTACATCCCTCCTTCCTTTCTCATCTGTCGTAGGTGATCTACACCTCTTTTGGTGGCACAACTAAAGGGCTACATTTCAACTACCTGATCGTCGGGCTGGTTCTATTAACAAGAGGACGTGATGAAGAGAAAGCCAAATGTAGGTGTGCAGAGGGGCACATGCTGTCCACTCAACCCAGCCTTTTATATTTTGCTTTGTATTGTAATTAAATTCTCTCTACCTCTTTGTTTGATCATTTTTCTGTGTTATGTGTCATAATTTAAAGGTGTCGTGAACACATTTTTCTGTTGTCTGAGGTCAACTTATGACATTTGCGTGGTTTTCAAAAACATCATAATGAATAAGTAATAGACTATTTTCTACCCTGGTTTTGAGGCTCTCTCCTGCAACACTCGGATTTTATCAAGACTTGGAAGTAATTGCCCACGGCTAGGATTGGATAAGATTTGCCTATTTAATGAGCTTCAGCTCCCTCGTCAGTACATGTAAGGCATTATTTTGAAAGCATGTTGGAAAACGGCAACCGGATTGATTCGTCCCACAGGGCTCGCAAAACATCTTTTATCAAACACACAATGATTTATCTCTCATCCACCCGCGATTGATTGGAATGTTATTTTTTTATTACTTGGCCCGCCCAATTGGTGTATATAAGCGTGAACCGTGCATCACACACACACCAAGTACATTGCAGACAGCATGATCAAAACAGTGATTGTATTTTTCCTTCAAATATCAAGTCAAGAGAGTGAACAACGCACATCAAGAAAGGAATGTTATTTCACTATTTAAGATAGCCTGTCAACAGGCTGGGCTTACATTTTTGGTAGCCCGTCTGGAAAACACATAGCCCCAGGACGTTGGGCTTTACGAGCCCTGAGGCCTGTTGTATGAAGCTATCTGAACCAACTCTGAGGTTAGGAGTAGGTTTAGAGTTGACAAATTCAGATAAATCCAACATGGTTTAGATCAAGTTCAACGGTCTCGCAAAGCTTGGTATAAATGTTCTCTGTCAACTCCGGTTTAATCCAGAGTTTGTGATTAACTCTGAAGCGTGTGCACCTGAAAGTGTGACACATGCGGCAAACAGCCAATCACAGTGTCCATTTAATTCACTTCTCGCAAGAGAGACGGCACAATTCACTTCTATTCTGAAGACTGAGAGATCGTTTTTAAAATGATCATGAAATTAAATGTGTTTACAAGGTAGGAATAAACACTGCTGCTGCAGCGAAAGTTTGAGAAGGCAGCTGAAAGAATATCTGACTATATCAATGCATGATGTGAATCAAAGAAATATGCCTAATAATTCTAGGTTCACAAAGAGCTCAAATGAATACACATTGTTTAAAATAATTATGAATGCATGTATTGTATTTATAGTAATATTAGGCTACTTGTCAATTAATATAATAATGATATGAATTAAAAGTAATTATAATTCATATAATATAAATATAATAAATAATTAGCACCAAAAGACAAGCAATTTTGTCTAAAGTTTTTTTGACTATAAACTGCTTTAATTTGGAACGAAAGATACAGGGGGTGTGGCTTTATTGCATCTTTACTTGCAGCTGATTGGTCCAGTTTGGGTTTGCGAGCTCTAACCCAGAATAAAACCTGCCCCAGAGCAGGTTAGCCATGTAGTGCAAGTTGCCATGGTGATGAACACTGCTAAAAACCAATCCACCTTCTTGAGCCCGAAAAACCAGAGTTTGCTCAAACTAATCTCGAACTTACCTGGGTAGCAACTGAAACCAGCTTTGTGCAACAGGCCACTGGCCCATACATGTCCAAGTCTGATCCTGAATTGCAATGAACCAACACAAATAAAGGATTCTTCAGCCTTGCTAAGGTATGTTCTGTTAGAAGTGTACACATAATCAATATATATTAAATGATCTGTAACAATGCAATACTGTCACATTTAAAAGAAAAGAAAAACATTTTTACTCGCATTAGTGTGTTGCTTCATTCATTCATGTAATCTCACCCTGTCTGCAAATCCAACCTCTTGTTTACAAATGAATTTGTGGTGAAATGAAGGAACACGCACAATGTCTTCCCCACGTGAGCTGGATATTCATTAAATAAAGTTCAACCATGCATTCATAATATTGGAATCCGAATGAAGCTTATGCGGCATGTTTATTGCTTAGAAGTTCGATCCGGTTTAGCTCTATGTAGGCCTATGTCATGTCAGGCACGAGTCGGTCGGCGGGGCTACAGAATCAGACGTTGTTCATCTTATGTTGAGGCGGTGTTTCTCCACACAATGATGTCAAGGTGTAGCATATTCTGAGATCGTTCATTTGCCGAGCCAGCTGTCAATAAAAGCTTTTCGTTTACTAACAAGGAAGTTTTCAGTTCTGAAACTTACAGGATATTCTTATATTACCATGACCTTTTATATATCTTTTATATATCAAGGGAAAGTTGATTTCTCAATTCATGATCCCTTTAATTGTTATCTCTTTTTAGTTGCTTTATTTTTTTAAATCACAACTCAGGCTCAGCATATTCAATTATCCAACGTTATTCAGCTTTATTTTGCTCTGCATTTCTTTAGTCAAACTTGTAGCCACATACACACTCCAATTCATAGTCTAATATTCCCCATAGATGTACTGTCTACCGTGGTGAGTCACACTGTGTCCCTGACAGCTGTGATTGATTTGAGGGTGCAAGACACATTGCCTGCTAGGCTCTGATAAGGGTGTGTGTGTGTGTATATTAACCAGCATGTCCTCTGTATCCACACTTCCACAGACATCTTCAGCTTGTTCGCTAGTGATTCGGGAGCCTATGTGGTCCGGGAGGATGTGGAGAACATGCTGCGTTCAGTGGATGGGGAGGTCCCACCCTCCCTTAGGAAGTGCTTCACTGAGGTCAGTGCAGGAAAACTCACCTGTGTGTTTTACCTCCGTCTCACCTGCTTGTCAGTAATGACTTCTCAGACCAATCACCTTGTCATCCAGCCATATAGATTGTTCAGGAGATTTCTTTTTAATTATTATTTAAAATGACTAATTTTCACATTATTATAAAGACAGGAAATTAAATGGATTTTCCCGAATATAACCAGGAAGTTTATAGCATCATCAAAAAGTTTAATGAAAAAAAAAGTGTGTGTGTGTGTGCACATTATAAAATGTACTTTTTAATATAAACTTTGATTGACCATATAAACTTTTAAAATAAAATAGGGCTGTCGAGCAATTAAATATATTTTTTTATGTATTAAAGATAATTTAAAATCATTGTGTTAAATGAGAAAAGGGTTAAATAGGCGTTACAAAAAGTAGCTTTAGAAAGAAAAATTTAATTTGATTCAACAGAATTTATTAAACAAAAATGTTTAGGCTAAAATGTCAATTTTTTCAGAAGCTGCATCTGAATTGGTATTTGGATATATTTATATACTAAAACAGTTTGGTTACCAGCATTCTTCAAAATATCTTCTATGTTCCACAGCGAAAAAAAAAGTCATACAGGTTTGAAATGACATGAGGTTGAGTAAATGTAAACTCTAAAACTAAATAATAAGACACTAAAACTGCCATTAGGTGGTAGTAAGTGTCTAAAATGAGTAAGTCATTGATTCATTTAATTTGTTAAGACAGCTGATTCATTCAGGAATGAGGTAAATGGCTCTCTTTATAAACAGGCCATTGAATCATTGGTTCAACCGAATGATTTGCTCAAAGCGCAGATTCATTCAGAAACGAAACACCGCTTTGTGTTACTTTGAGATGCACAACACTTCTGCTCTGGCTTTACAGGTAATATATTTGTTGGCGAAATTGAGCAAAAGCAGATAATATTGTAACTAAAACATAACACAATATTAACTTCTTATTTATTGAACTGTTGTATAAACTATTCGAGATAAAAACAGTACTTGCGTGATATTGCTTAACTATATCGTATGATATAATTATGAGGCAAACTCATACAGGGTCATTTTTGTCCCAATATCTTGAATTTTAGGGGCATTCTAATTGCATTCTAGGCTACATCATGCAGTGAGCTGTTGCCCTGCTTCTTGTTTGTCCCCAATCAACTGCATGACATGACCTACGTAGGTCTGGGCTGGGGAGGGTGCATTAAATGTATTAAATCATTTTAATGCATTATTTTCCATAACTAATTAATTAAATTAACACATTAAATCGACAACGCTAAAATTAAATAAAATTTCCAAAAACCACACAAAAAAAACTGTCCTTAAACTGTGTGGGGATTTTTCTGTGGTTTTGTTTATGTGATAAGATTAATTGTATTTGCAATATTAATTAAATTATATAAATTAGACTACTTGGATTGAAACACCGCTATAGTAATGTTGTTTTTTGGCTTTCAAGTCAATGGAAACGCAGGCTGGTTTCAAAAGGAACTAGAAAGTGTAGTATTTTGCTCACTGATAAATGGATTACATGCCTATTTAAACCAATCTTTCTCAGACCTGTGAAACTTATTTCATTGAATGCCAAATTCTATATATATAGTACCTTCTGAACTGTTTGCCCTATTTAAACTTGTGTTTACTGAGAGAGCTTCCCCTCTGTATTATAGACCTGCTCTAAGAATAAGCTTAAAAGGTTGACAGTGCAAATGTTGCCGCCAACAAGGTCACGTAAATATGGCTTTGGCATACATTCCCTCCAAGTTTTCTCAGCCTTCATTTGTCCTGCTGCAGCATCACTTCTTGATTTAAGGGAAAGCCACCCAGTGCAGCACTTTTGTTGGTTATCCCTTGGCAGCGGCTCAAAGACTCTCTCTTATCTCTTTACCCAACCCACTCACACAAATGTATCTGCATACAGCAGAATTCAGTTCATATTAATAATGAGAGAACTTCCCCATCGCTGAACAAGGGGAAGCAACTAAAACGCAGTCCAACTTCTCAATTCTGCACTGTTTTGCAATGCTCTTTATGTTGGTCATGGGTTCATTAGAGAATTGTACTCTGGTAATTATTTATAGTGTTTCTGTCTGTTTCTGTCCAGGGAGAGAAAGTGAATTATGAGAAGTTTAAGAGCTGGCTCCTGCAGAATAAAGATGCTTTCACATTCTCCCGCTGGCTGCTGTCAGGTGGCGTGTGCGTCACGTTGACCGACGACAGCGACACACCCACCTTCTATCAGACCCTGGCAGGTGTCACACACTGTAAGTGTCACTATTCTCTGAATACTTCCTCTCAATACACTATCACAACTGTCTCTTTGAATACTCTCTCAGTCTGGTTCTGGATGTATTTTTCTCCAATAATATTCTTCATAGTGATTAAAATAATTTTTCAAAAGAGCCTTGAACTAAACCAACATCTCTGAGGTTTGGTTTGAATTAAAAAAAGAGGAGGGTACAAGATCATAAACTTTATTATTTTTTTTTTTTTAAAGGAGCTGATGTACATACCATTCAAAATATTTTTTTTTTTTGAAGTCTCTTATTCTCATCAAGAATGTAATTATTTGATCAAAAATACAGTAAAAACAGTAATATTGTGAAATATTATTACAATTTGAAATAATTTATTATATTTAGGGCTTGAGTACCAAGGTGTGAGGACCCTCTTGAAATTGCTCCGTTTATTTAAAATGTAATTTATTCCTGTGATGGCAAAGCTGAATTTTCAGCAGCCATTACTCCAGTCTGAGTGGCAAACATTATAATATATAAACATAGATAAGTTGTTTGACAATGTAGAGACTGAATTGATTAATCTGTTCTCATTTCCATGGCAACAGCAACTTCTCTGGTTGCTGGATCAAGGAAGATCTTTCTTCAAAATTATGGGTGGTTTAGTTCTTAATTTGGAATTTGGCAACTGTTTTGTGGCTTTTGCAGAAGAATATACCATCAGTCTCGGAGCTCATGATGGGTCTGTCTTGAAAAATTTACAAATGTACATTTATTGTAAAATATCGATTTTTCAGTGGATAATTCTATGGTATTTTTGCTTTCCTTACCCGACTTTTGGCTTCCATACTCCCATTTTTCCATTAGTACTTTCTGAATTTGCTCTCTGGGCTGCCTTTTTATGGCCAGTGTTTGTCAGTTTAGAGGCATCTGTTTTAGTGAGAAGTGACTTAAAGTCTTAGGTTATCATTTGAATTCAATAGTGACGTTGTATGTCGCTGAAGCTGACAGTAGTCTGCTTTTTGATAGTCTATACTGCAGATGTTTAGGCAAGTTGCAAGTCTCGTTTTGTCCACTTCCCTCTCCCCCTGACACACAGAAGGCATCAGCAAATCAGTCGGCCTACCCTCCACCGGGAGAGAGGCATCTGTGTGAGATAATGGCGAGTGACAGGCAACACTTCCCACTCAGTGAAAACACATACACACCACTTGCACACACTCAGCCCTGCTGCAGCTGTCACCGCCACCCAGTTATTAAAACCAGACTGACACAGTGAAGGAAATGGCTGCATTCTCTCAGAGACCCTGAGCCTGCACAGTGACAGATTATCTCAGCCCTGGCTCTTCTTAAGGAGACGATGATTTATTTAGGTGCTGAAGATCTCCCACCCGCTCAGTCAGTGCTTTTGCTGTCATGAAATCGTAATGTGGGAAGCCAGTTCTGGGTGTACTGACTCAATTGACCCCCATTCACAAGTGGCCATGCTGTGATAGCAATTTATTTTAGTATGTATAATAATAATATGTTTATTTTTAATGACCGTTTAGGTGCATTTAACTGACAAATTAATTTAGAAGTATAAATGTTGTATATAGTGTCTCAATTAATAAGGAATCATAACTAAAATATTTCAAAAATATTCTAATGTTGTTTAAAATAAATCTAGCAACAATATACTAACAATAATAATGTTGTTTGTATAATTTATTTATCTATCTATCTATCCTTTTCATTTTTATACTTTTCTAATATTATCCCAAAATACATTTAATTGACACGTTTATGAAAACCTGGATAACTGACTGCATTTTCACCTGCCACATTGCAATAAAACAATTATTAATTAGTATTTATGTCTGGTGTACAATTTTGCAAGGAAAAAAGTTCTTATTTTTAGGATGTTTAGGTATTTTTACTGGAAACGAGGAAAAAATCTGATTCTGAAATCTGAAAACTGCTTTAGTTTGTTGACATGTTTAAATTGAGTATGCTGTCTCTGTCTAGGTAGGCAGCTCAGTAGACTTTGGAACACAGCCATTAATACTGGGTAGGAGCAAACCAGTATTGACATGGTGGTTCTGTTTGTGATTTAAAACAGTTGCTACAGGTTGCTTTAAACAGCATGCACAGCAGTTGTTTGCCTTTGTCATTAATCAAGTCACTGTATACAGCCATTATTGGAAGGTTAATTTATTTGCCTTTCTGTGTATTAGTAAGACCATGATCGATTCTGTCTATAGCATATTTCTCCATTACAGAATGAATGCACAATGTTGGACTTCTTTCTGTTCACTGTCACCAAGCCAAGATATTTTTATTCTCAGAAACACGATAAGTAAAAAAAACACATATGTGATTATGCAAATGGCTCAGTAAAATTAGAATAAGTTTTATTTGTCAATCAAGGACAGCTTTGGCTCTCCATCTCTGGCCAATCAGAGAAGCTACCTGGGCAACGCACGGTAATCTGTGGCCCGCTCCAGATTATCCTCTTAGCTCAGTGAGAGGGCTGTGTGTGTGCTGTCGGTGTGAAGTAGTCATGATCTATGTGATCTGTTTGAGCGCATGTGGGTTTATGGGTTCATGCACCTTCCAGAATATGCCTCACACCAGGCCAAGTACGAACAGGCAAAAGGCCTATCAGAAAGAAGAACATGATGACTGGATGACAATAATCTGCAAGAAAGAAAGCGAGTTAGATTGGTTAAGGAGATGGAGAGTAACTGTATTTTGCCAACGTAATGGCAGCTTGTGTGGAGTTTGTTATGGTACATGCCGTATCTAACAGCCAGAGCCGTGACATGTGCAGTGGAATATGGTATGGTTTTTCTGTTGCCACTCTGATAGAGTCGCCCCTTTAGGTGAGTACTGGCATTTGGAGGTGTGTTGATACATTGTGTGTGTGTGTATGTGTATATATATGTTATATTTATATATACATATACACTGTTGGACACATTATTTGTCAAATACACACCTCCAATACATATATATTGTTCAAACATTTGGGGTCAATTAGATTTTTTTTTTTTAAGTATGTTTTTGAAAGAAGTGTCACCCAGGATACCGAAATATTACTATGTAAAGTATTGGTTTTCTATTTTAATATATTTTAAAATGTAATGTATTCCTGTGATGTTAAAGCTGAATTTTCAGCACTATTACTCCAGTCTTCAGTGTCACATGATCCTTCAGAAATCTAAATATTCAGAAACATGATTCGCATGATTCAGAAATTCTAATATGATGATTTGATGCTCAAAAACATTTCTTATTAGTATCAATGTTGAAAACTGTTGCTTAATTTTTTTGTGGAAACTGTGATTAAAAAAAAAGGATTGTTTGATTAATAGAAAGGTCAAAAGAGCATTTATTTGGAATAATACAATTTTTGTAACAAATTACAAAAGTTGATTTCTTAAAAGCAGTATAGAATGAAATCTCATATTCCCACTGGCATTTAAATGGCAAACACTTTTCAAATATTTCATTTTTGAAGTGCCATCAAAGGTGGATCCATCCCCAAGAGAGATGGATAATGTTTGTTATATTGAATACAAAAGTGTGACATTGTGTCTGAGTCCAGACCTGTAATTGCTTTGTCATGGACTGTATGCACTCTGTGCCTTGTTACAGGGCAGCATGGAAAGTAATGGAAATATAGCGCAATTAATGGGTGAAATCGGTTTTGACAGCTTGAGAGGCCCGACAGCATCATGCTAGCCTAAGAAGCAATGCCTGTTCTCCTGCCGTAATGCATTGCTGGACAAGAGGATATCCTAGGCCACAGCAAGCTTGAAATTAACTGCACATGGTGCCTCATTTTAAGATGTGCTGTAAACATTCAGAATGAACGATGGCTGTTTTACTGATCCGTACAGTGCATAATAAGTGTTAGATGGATGAATCGATTAGTAGTCACTGTCCAGTGCACAAACAATGAATAACACTCAACCAGTTATTCAGTTCTTTACAGCTATTCTAAACTAATTATTGTTCTAGGTTATAATAATGTTGCTCTGAATAATGATAATTCTTCATCATTGCATTAAGTGGTGCACTGTAATGAAGCTTCATTCCAGAGCGAAATTTGTTGTTAAATGTTGTTTGGCTGTGTGCTTAATGCATCTCAGATGTGAAGTGTTTTAGGACTAGTGTCAAGATAGATTTCCACTCCAAACCGCCTCTGAAATGACACCAAGTCATGATCATGTTTCCAAACTGTTTTCTGTGTTTCTGGTCACTGCAGTCTTTCAGTTTTTGGCCCTCAGACAGTAGACCTGCTCTTCCAGAGCACTATGGGAAATAATGACTATTGACGCAATCATTCTGACTCCCAATTGTCCATCAAGCCACTGAGGTTTAGCTGTGCTGCAGCAGTCTGAGATAACAGAGGAGTTTCAGGGCAATCCAGAGCCTGTTCATTAAGATGCCTTTTATTCCTGTCCCTGGAAACTCCTAGGACATACTTTTGTTTGAATTGTTTGCTTATTTATTTATTTATGGCATGCAGCCAGAGGTGTATTGTGTTTTGAATAATAGAAAGGGGAGTAGTCTGAAATGAACGTCAGGCTAAACAAAAGATCAGATTTGTATTCCTGTGTTTTGACACTTGCCTTATGTGTGATGGTCAGTGTAGGAGGGGCAAGATTAATCCTATTAGCCTAAGCTAGAGATTATTGCAAAGCAAGAGGAGTTGACCTAGGTCCTCTTAACAAACTAAAAGACTGGACTATATATGGCGTTACGGAGGGGGTAACTTGAGTCATGCTTTCACCTAGTGGTTATGTAATCACTTATCACCCTACCCTAATCACCCTATTATGCTCTTTTAAAGGTTCCTACTTTTGTTTTGGGGGGTCTCCAACAACAGGTTTAAATGTTTGAAAGGTCATATAAAACTTTAATTTTCTCATAATATACATTGCATATCACCACATTTTTCAATTATTCTTAAACGATCCATTCGATGATTTAGTCTCTCTAAATCCCTCCTTTCCGCAAGATGGCCCAGTCTGTTATGATTACTGCTTACAGCGCGAAGTCGGAAGTGAACGCCCATTACCATAACTGAACTTCAATGACATCGATTTTACCATGTCCGAGCACGAGTCCGATGATGAAACATTGGTAAAACTAGCTGTTCAACTCGAACCTCCATCGCAAAGATGACTTTGCAGGAGGACGTTTCTCAGTGATGCTCTACTCAGTTTGTCGCACATTATGAGATGTTGCAGCTGTAATTCCTCACCATCAGCATTAACAAGTGCATATCTACCAACAAACCGATGTGTATAGTTCTAATTTGTTGCGGTGCACATGCGGGAACTGTATCAATAACCGCGTGTATGTTAACCGAGCACTAACGTGAATGACTGATGTAACTAATCTTGCTCTATCCTTTATCTTTACTCAAAGTAGTAAGAACAACAGAAACTCTGCATTAATGGACACAGTTTTAGGTAATAGTGGCCCACAGCTGCAAGCAGAACTAGTTCAGTAAGACCGTAAGAATGTGAGTTAGCCGGAGACCTACACAATATAAAACACAAAACTATGTGTTTTGAACACCCGGTAGAAAATATATACATCAATAATTAATCATACTTACAGGTTGTGATTCTGAGGAGCAAGCAGGTCCGAAAAAACAGGGTACTGACCCATCTTTCAAGAGCAAGCGTTTTTCAAATCCCAGAGATTCTAATCCCAGAGATTTGAGAAGCAGATTTTAAGAAATTTTATTGTTACAAAATTTTTTATTTTAACCACTGATTCTTCGCAGCCTCATCGTTCAGAAGTGAAAACAAAACAAAATTACTTTCACGCGTAGTGCACAGCATCTTCTCGACATGATGACGAAAAAGCTACAGTGTTTGAGGGCGGGTCAAGTTGTTTGCAGGCAAACAGCGTAGAAAATAGACGGGAATTAGGCAAATGTGTTACCCAGTGACGTGTACCCGTGACGGAAGTGGGATTCAAATTTCTGACGACTCGTTTAGGCTGTTCAGAGTCGATTCTTTCTTTTGAGAGACAATAACTTTATTTATCGTGCACTTTTGGCTTCACAACTTTGCAGAATGTTTACATTCCCAGACAGCTACATTACACACTGCCTGAAAGGTAATATTCGAAAAAGCATAATAAGGGCACTTTAATCATAATGAGAGGCCATTTATGGTCTGCAACAGCAAATTTTTTTATTATGGAAATGATCCATACTAATGTCTACTTTAAAGAATAATTCACCTAAAAAATTTATTTATTGAGGTTGAAAGTATTTATTTGCCCTCATGTCATTACAGACTTGTATGCTCTAAAAGTACGGAATATAATCACAGTTCTTGCCATATAGCAAGCTCAAGCTCAAAAGGGACAAAATAATGCCATAAAACTATTTTTTATATATGACTAGAGACTAGTGTGATTTTTTTAAGTCTTTTGAAACCATATGATAGCTTTAAATGAGGACATGTCTATTTACAAGTGGTGTTATTTACAAAAAAAGAAATTTTTGTGGGAGCATTATTTCAGAATATATTTATTATATTATAGTATTTATTAATATTTTTAAATGGCTTTTATTTTTACATTTTCAGTTTTTATTTAAATTGACATTTTTATTCGTTTTGTATTTAGCTTTATTTTTATTAATTTTAGTACTTCAGCTTCAACTTGTTGTTTCAGGTTTAATTAACATGAGGGTGGACAACACAAGGGTGAATAAATAAGGACAATTTTATTTTTTGGGTAAACCGTCTCTTTAATGGAGTCTTTACACAGAAATATTGGACTGGTATTTAATTACACGAGCACATGCCCAACTGATGTTTGACACTGCACATTAAAAAAGATTATTCCACAGAGAGTCTGATTTCTTGTGTTTTCTTTCTTGCAGTAGAAGAATCGGACATTATCGACTTGGAAAAGCGTTACTGGCTGCTGAAAGCCCAATCAAGGACAGGCCGCTTTGATTTGGAAACCTTTGTCCCTCTGGTCTCGCCCCCTATTCACGCATCGTTAAGTGAAGGCAAGACAGAATTCATTACAGCAATTTTAAAAGGTTCCCAAATGGATTGAGACACACAAACACTCTCACATACATCCACCTGCTAGCTGTGTGCTTTGAATACATTTGCAGCACCCATGCAAGTCACGGTTCATTTAATTTTAGTAGAAGTAGGTCTTTGCTTTTGAAATTTATTGGATCATTTGTGATAAAAGATCTCCAAGGAATCCAATTACTCTTGCTGGCTAATCTAAACACTGACATTTTCTCCCATTTTCCAGGCTTGTTTCATGCCTTTGATGAGAATCGGGACAATCATATTGACTTTAAGGAGATATCGTGTGGGCTCTCAGCTTGCTGTCGGGGCCCTGTAGCGGAGAGGCAGAAGTGTAAGCATTTCATTTCCTATTTTCCTCTCTTAGTATCTCATTCCACAGCAGATGCAGGATTTTGTTGTGGTGTTTCTTAAAACATTTTTGAAATAAACTCCTTTAAGGCTGTTTTAGCTAGCACATTATGTATTCTAAATACACAAAGTTATGTAATACAATAATATTTCCACTATTTTTGCACAAATTATAATAAAAAATGGTATTTAAATTCTATGGTTTCTCTTTAATGAATGTTATCTTTTCTTCCTTGTCTACTGCAGTTTGTTTTAAAGTGTTCGATGTGGATCGGGATGGAGTTCTGTCCAGGGATGAGATCCACGAGATGGTGGTGGCGCTGCTGGAAGTGTGGAAGGACAACCGTACAGATACCCTCCCCGTAAGTGCAGAGCAGCTGATTGTCTAATCGAGAAGCAATAAGCACATGATACAGTTTAGCTATTTAGTTAACCTTTTGTTGCTAAACAAATTACTTCCTTGGTATTATATATGTTTGTGTAAATGCCTATGAGGTGATTTATGCAAACGAGATGCAATCGTGTTTTTGCAGGTGTGCACTAATGTGGGATAATACATTTAAATGAAACTCAAATCAATTCATTATTGATTTGTGCATCCTGAGCTGTCATTGTGTTTTTTTTGTTTGTTTGTTTTTTTTTTTTTTTTTTTTACATCTAATAGAGTTCTTTCATGTCAGTTATAGATTTCATGATGACACTTCCTGATTTATGCTTTTCAATGTTTCAGGAGTTTGATTCCAGCGTGTCAGACATTGTAGAGGACATACTGAAAATGCACGACACAACAAAAGTAATTAGACTTTCATTTTATTTGGATGTATATTTGTCATGATAAAAAAAAATCTATTCCAATTAATTTTCACCATTGCTGATTCCAATTTTGATGCCACAGCAAAAACAAATTCTCTTTTAATTAAAATGTTACATTTTTAAATAAATATGACCAAATTAAATAAAACATTGGCATGTAAATTACATTTATTTCTCAATTAAATATAAATTACTTGCATTTGTTTTTTTTTTTCCCCTCAGTTTCTGTGCTCTAACATTTGTCTTGTGTTTTACTCACAGCAAGGGCACTTGACCCTGGAGGACTATCAGATATGGAGCGTGAAAAGTGCCCTCGCCAATGAGTTCCTCAACTTGCTGTTTCAGGTAAGATCCTACCTACAGTACTTTTGGGCAAAGTAACAAAATATAAAGTACCTAAATACTTAGTGAATCCAGTAAAGTATGCACGTTGTTGTCTTGAATCTGGCCTCAAATGACTTGTTAATCTGTTCGTCATCAGGTGTGTCATATTGTCCTGGGCTTGCGTCCTGCTACACCTGAAGAGGAAGGTCAGATCATTAGGTGAGAGTAGGACACAGCATTTTTGTGCTTGTGTATGAATATATTCTTTTACTCACTGTTTGTCATCCACATTGATTTCGTGTGACGGCACAGGGGTTGGCTGGAACGGGAGAACAGGCATGGGCTACAACCCAGTCAGAACTGGTTTCTGATCTCCATGCAGTGGTGGCAGCAGTGGAAAGACTATGTCAGATATGTGAGTAAGCATTATATCTATGCAGCCTCTACTTAACAATAAAAATCATGATAAATAGAATTTTTTCCATAAACATACTAAGTGCAACAAACTAAATTATGACCATTTTTCAAACCTTGTAATTATAATTGGACAACAGGAAAATTAGTAAACTGATCTGGCCCATTTATAGTACACATATCAGGCTGGACCTTATTTCTCTCAGACATCAAATGGCCAAAAAGTAGCGTGATGTTTTAGTTTTGTATTGGCCAGTTTCACAGTATGGAGCATTTATGTTTTAAAAAATATATAAAATCTATTGTATTAAACAGGATAACAAGTCGATTGTCGTAGAGCAGCCATCAATGCAGGGCAGTGGGATGAGAAGTTCTCAGTCTACAGCACCTATAGAGCCTGTCCTGAACAGAATTGGAATAGTTGTGCGTTCTCCCAGTTCCCCAGAGGAAAAATTCCCTGACAACATCTCCAGCTCATCGGAGGCCTCAGAGAGCACCGGTAATAGTAAGTACACTCTCATTCATAGTTAAGAATATGATTTAAGCTGTGGCCTAGCAGTTATCACATATACATTACTTTTCAAAAGTTTGAGGTCAGTAAGATTTCTTTTTAAAGAAATTAATACTTTTATTTAGTGCATTACATTTTTTTTTTTTTTTAAATGACAGTACAGGCATTTACATTGTTGCAAAATATTTCTACTTTAAATAAATACTGTTCTTTTGAACTTTATATTCATCAAATAATTCTGAAAAACTGTATCACTGTTTCCACTAAAATATTAAAGGTGCTGTATGAAATGTGCATTCTGTGTCAGAAGCTCTATGACCAGAGGCTTATTAAAATGCGGAGAAATCAACTCATCAACTTGCGCTCATTCCTGTTGCGTGCCCTTAATCTGGACTTCTCTGAAAAGTGGCTTAATGGGTAGTGCTCTGGTCCAATAAAAAAGCGTAAAGGCTGGAAAGAAGTGTTCAGCCTCCATTACAGCACGTATTTTCACTTTCTCAGGCTTGACCCCACACATCAGTTCTTCTGCCACAGACGTCTGCTTTGCTCGGCAGCACAATATCTCTGACAACAACAACCAGTGTTTCTCCAGCGCCAATGGCCATTTGCCCAACAGCATGGCCACACAGAGGCCCGGTGCCATAGACAACCAGCCTCTGGTGACCACCGAGCCCATGAAGGTGAGTGTACGTATGCTCAGAACACCCACTGAAACCAGGAAGCTACTGATAATCCTTTTGCCCATCAAAATAACTGCCAAAGTGCATTTAATCAACCTGCTGGGGAAATAACACCTTCAAGTTGTCTTTGTTTTATTCCATCTAATTATAGCCTTGGAGAGCTCAAAACAACATTTGAAATTAAAATAACCTTGAACAAATTAATCCTGTGATAAATGGTATGTAAAATTTGTGTTCTAGAAAATGAACGTCTTTATGTGAAGCTAAAAGCATTTTGTATGAAACAGTTATGTAATAAAACGTCCCGTATTATCAGACTCTTTAATCAACACAATACATTGCAGCGGTAAAGTCAAAAAGGGACCTTTTTGGTCCTGTCCGCCCCTTCATCCAACCTCCCATTCTCAGTCAACGAGAGAAGAGCAGGGTGAAGGACGCTTACACCGCCTGTGATTTATTCACTGGAGGTCACCTAGTCGCTACAATTTATCATTGCAAATTGCTGTCAATATGAGCTCCCCTTGAGTGTGTGACTCCGTTTTGTCCAGGCACCCACCCTGACTATGGAGGGAGGGCGGCTAAAGAAGGCCCAACAGCTGCTGGCTAGCCGGGACTTTGAGACTGTGCCAGAGCCGGTATGGAGGGCACTTTATCACTGGTATGGGGCCAACCTCAGCCTTCCCCGACCGGTATGTATTCCATGTCCCGTCAGAGGTTCCACCATGGGCATTTAATTTGTGCTTCATTGAATGTTATTTGCTTATGACTTTTTTGCTTTGACACACAGTGATCTTGATGACGTGACTTGAGGTGTCACATGAACTGTGTCAGATATTACTAAACTGAATACAGATTATGCTTGGCTATTTCAATTTAACCCTCTGTTGGACAATGTTGCCTCTGGGTATCAGACAAATTTTCTTTACTTTGCTAGCACATGATTCCTTAAAGTGGTTAATAATGAAGAAATGTAAAGATATTGTACATGATGCACCATGTAGAGGATGAACTGCCCTTTTAAAATAATTCCCCCATAAAAATATAGTTCATATTTCGTATTTTTATAAAATGAAAAATTGCATAAATATTTTTTTATACATTTTTTTTTTTTTTAATATTCTGACAGCAGTAAAAATTATAAACAATGTCATTACAAATATTTAATGATTTTGGCAGCATACCTAAAAGGACCCATCTCCAAATATTCATGTTTTTGATATTTGTAATTTAGTGCAAGAATAGTTTAATGCAAAAAAAATAAATAAATAAGTTTACAAAATACAAACTTTACAAAAGAGTTTTAAAATCTCAAATTATGTTTATCTTAATCTAGCCTGTGAACTTCTCATTCAAATTTAGCTTCTCTCTTTAGCAGATGCACCACTGAAGTCAAGCCTTTTCAAACATTTTACATGCTTCTCTATTCCTTGTGCTTATGTTGTGTTTTTTCTACTTCCTTCAGGTCATCATGTCTACAGTCACTACTCAACCAGAGCTAGAGCTCTTCCCCCGCTACCTTCTGTTCCTGCGACAGCAACCGGCCACACGCAGCCCTCAGTCTAACATCTGGGTCAATATGGGTATGAGCAGCCTGAGAATGTTCCCTCCACATATGCCCAGAGGTAACGTAAGCCTGCAGCAAGAGAGAGGCTCCCTCCGCCTTGACCAGTTTCTCTAATCTTCTAAAATGCACCCAGCTCGGTTTCCGCAAAACGACCTGTCTGGATTACTAAAGAGCCAAATCCTGATGCCAACACCCAGAGTCATCTTCTGAATTCAGCCTAGAATAGAAAATAATGATAAACAACAAAAGAAAACATTTATTTTGAATGCTACATTTTGCTCACACAAAACTATCATGTAATTCATGACAGCTATAAAACCATGTTGAATGCATAAAAAAAAATACATCCAGATATTTAAGTTTGCGATACTAGAAGTATTGTATGTTACTCAGTCATGGCTGTCTGGCTCAGAAGACTGTTTGGTGTGGGTAAACATGAGTGCTCTCTGGCTGATTTCCTGTAATTGTTTGCTTTGCAATCATACAATATTTTTTTTTTGTCTTCTATGAAATTAATAATTGCCGTATAAATCTTGGACTGGACTAATTAAAAACATTGATTTTTTTTATTTATTTTTTTATTCAAATCACCCAGACTAATGATTTGATGAATGTTCCCTTTAAAATGACCTTTGCCCTTTCTTGCTGCTACCTTACAACTAATCCTCAGTCTGTCAATCAGGTATTGGTTCTGTGTATGTGTTATATATTGATCTATGTGCTCCTTGTGACTGGTTGATTTAATAGCATGCATGCTAGGGTATATGGATGGAATGGACTGGATCTTCACATTTCTCATCATTAAAATGGAACCATAAAATTATTACTTTACTAAGTTAGCATAGTAAGTTAAATTACATTTGCATTCTCCATTATTTCTTTTAAAGTATATTTTGAATATACGACAACACAGCAGGTGGAAATACTATAAAAGATTGTATTTAATATGGGTAAATGTTTTTTAGCATGTGTCAAAGGGAATGCTAAAGACTGCTTCATTCCCAACACAGGAAATGTTCCTTCTCCGAATGCCCCTCTAAAGCGAGTGCTGGCATACACAGGCTGTTTCAGCAGGATGGGTACCATTAAAGACATTCATGAGTACTTGTCCCAGAGGTTACGCATCAAAGAAGAGGACATGCGCCTCTGGCTCTACAACAGTGAGGTAGGGACCTTAACAGATACTGAATAAAAGAACGTCCAACTCTGATCAAAGACATTCATATGCAAATCTGTCGTCATTATAAAAATACAGATGTCACCTCACATATTTCCTATTGAAACTGGTTATGTAGGTGAATCATTAAAATGCCAATAGGCTTTATTTACATCACAATTAATAGCTGTGATGTAAATAAAGCCTATTAACATTGATTTTTTTTAATCTATTTTTACCTATTGATTTTTATCAGAATTACCTTACTCTCCTGGATGATGAAGATCACACTTTAGAAAGTTTGAAAATTCAAGACGAACAGCACTTAGTCATTGAGGGTATGTCTGTGACATTTATCTGTCTTAAAGTTTTATCTCATTCCACATTTGCTGAGCAGTGTGGATTAAATTGCAAAGCATGCATGACCGTACTGATGGAAAAGGAAAAATTATTAAGATATCTTTCCCTTTCTCCAGTTCGAAATAAAGATATGAGCTGGCCAGAGGAAATGTCTTTCATTGCAAACAGCAGCAAAATCGACAGACACAAAGGTAATGTCAGAGTTCTGGAAAGTGTTGGAAAAATCTATGCAAATTGGAGGCTGGCCAAACCATCTACAAATGCCAGAATGTTTATCTGAGTTTGACCTTACCTAGATGGCACTAAAGTACAATTCTTTAGTCTGGTTTCTTGTATCAAAGCACATAACAAGTAGATTATTAACACAGGAACAAAAGCAGAAAGTCCAAGAAGCAATTACATAACAAAACAATATAAAATCCATATTAAGACAGGCATCAGCATTGACATTTAAAGACTCACTGTTGCCGTCAAACTCTATGAAATAGAGTAATTGAATTTCATGGAGATAGTACTCAAGTGGTTGTGCCTGTGAAGTCCAAACCTTCAGTCTCTCTAATAAATTTATATAAATTTTGTCCCATTTGTCTTGCAGTTCCTACTGAGAAAGGCGCCACAGGTTTGAGCAACCTGGGTAACACATGCTTCATGAACTCCAGTATTCAGTGTGTAAGCAATACCAAGCCCCTCACTGAATACTTCATCTCAGGGCGACACCTTTATGAGCTTAACAGGTAACGAAACATGGCCAGTGCCTTTTTTAAAGGTGAACTGGCTTTTTTTTTTAAATGTATACTGTTGTCTGAGGTCAACTTATGACATTCATGTGGTTTTTACATTCAAAAACATCATAATGAATAAGTAATAGGCTATTTTTTTTACCCTGGTTTTGAGCCTCTCTCATGGAATGCTCGTTTTTATGGGCGTGCCACACTGAAGACTTGGAAATAAACGCCCACTGCTATAATTGCATAATCTTTGCATATTATAATGAGCTCCGTCTCCCCGGTGAGTACACGTGAGGAATTGTTTTGAAAGCGTGTGGGAAAACGGCAGCCAGAAGGATGATTCGCCCACAGGGCTCACAAAATGTCTTTATTAAACAAACACAATGATTTATCTCTCATCCACCCGCAATTAATTGGAATGTTATATTTTATTACTTGGCCCGCCCGATTGGTGGTTATAACCGCAAACTGTGCATCACTAACACGCATGCACGCACGCACACACAAGCCTCACTGCAGAGTCAGACAAATCAGCATGATCAAAACTTACACGATTGTATTTTGCCTTCAAATATCAAGTCAAGAGAGTGAACAACGTACATCAAGAAAGGAATGTTATTTCACTATTTCACCGGCCTGCCGACAGGCTTACGTTTTGGTAGCTCGTCTGGAAAACACATAGCTCTGGGACGTTGGGCTTTGTGAGCCCTGGCCCATATATGCCCGAGTCTGATCACAAATCGCAGCACAATGAACCAACAACTGTGACAGCGTGCTAATGTTTAGTTAGACATGTACACATAATCAATAGATCTATATCAAACGATCTGTAACAATGCAATACTATCATATATAAAAAACATTTTACTCACATTAGTGTGTTGCTTCATTCATTCATGTAATCTCATCCTGTCTGCATTTACAAATGTATCCATGGTGAAATGAAAGGACAAACTCGCAATGTCTTACCCACGTGAGCTGCGCAATATCTTGCTCTCTTCGGTATGTTTATTGCTCGGTAGCATGATCCGTTTAGCTCCACATTGACCTATGTTATTTATGTTACATTTCTCGCACGAGTCAATGGCCGTGGCTACAGAATCAGGTATACTACTACTACTGTTGAGGTGGTGTGTCACCACACTTTGACGTCACAGGTTGGCACGTTCTGAGATCGATCGTTTTCTGGGCCTGGTGTCAATAAAAGCTTTTCTTCAACTAATAAGGAAGTTTTCAGCTCCGAAACGTACAGGATATTCTTATATCACGATTAACTTTTATATATCAAAGGCTGAATGAAAAGTTGATTTCTCAATTCATGACCCCGGGTGAAATCTATCCAATCATTTCAACAGGAATCCACAAAAAGTTCCCTATCAAGATTTTGCTTGTGTTTGAGGTGGTGATGCCATGTTGACCAACAGAAAGTTACTTGCTTTGACAGTGACTTCTGTGTGAGCAGTGCTTGAGTGCATTGCTACACCATTAATAATTGACAATGGACCTCTTTTGTCCACAAAATTCCTCTAATGTGATGCACCTTTATACTTAAAGGAAAAAACTAAATGTAGGAAAAATTTTGCATGGGTCACAATCATCTGTCATACTTTGACCAATGAGCTGTCTTGCCTTGACAGAACCAATCCGATAGGAATGCGTGGTCACATGGCCAAATGCTATGGTGATTTGGTACAGGAACTCTGGAGCGGCACCCAGAAGAACGTTGCACCTCTAAAACTCAGGGTGGGTTGTAACATCTCTGGAATTATAACCATCAAACCCAAATGTGTATGTTAAAATTCTTATGCCATTTTTTAAAACAACATTTTTGTAGTGGACGATAGCAAAGTATGCCCCGAGATTCAACGGCTTCCAGCAGCAAGACTCCCAGGAGCTCTTGGCCTTCCTCTTGGATGGGCTTCACGAAGACTTGAATCGTGTGCATGAGAAGCCGTACGTGGAGCTCAAAGATAGTGATGGACGGCCAGATCATGAAGTGGCCAAAGAGGTCAGTGTCAAAACGCCTGTCTTTCAGCCCCTGCCAGACTCAACACATCAGATCAGCACTCATAAATTAACCTAAATGGGAACACTGATGAATTATGCTCTAATGAAAAGTCCCTTTTTTTTCACCCTGAGGACATCTGCGTGATTCTCTTTCACAGGCCTGGGAAAATCATTTACGGAGAAATCGTTCAATTGTGGTGGACCTCTTCCATGGGCAGCTCAGGTCCCAGGTAAAATGCAAGACCTGTGGCCACATCAGTGCCCGCTTCGACCCTTTTAACTTCCTATCGCTCCCGCTGCCCATGGACAGCTCCATGCACTTAGAAATCACAGGTAAGGTCAAGCAGAGAGAAAACACAAACACTTTAAAATCCATCAGCAGATATGCCAGTCTCACATAAAAACTATTTTCATTTGCAGTTATCAAACTTGACGGCTCTACTCCGGTGCGGTATGGGCTCCGTCTCAACATGGATGAGAAGTACATGGGCCTGAAGAAACAGCTGAGTGAGCTGTGCAGCCTGAAGCCTGAGCAGATCCTACTGGCTGAGGTTCACACATCCAACATCAAGGTCAGTTAAACTCACCAGATCAGACCCTGTTGTTGATACAATCCAAGTGGCCTGGCTTTTAAATAAATGTTTATCTTTGACCTAGAACTTTCCTCAGGACAACCAGAAGGTGCGACACTCTGTGAACTGCTTCCTCTGTGCATTTGAAATCCCTGTGCCTGGCTCACCCACGTCAGTCACCTCTCCAGTGCAAACAGGTTACAAGGATTGATTTCTTCTTTCTCTCTGTCCTTAAAAGAGAAGTTTTGCTTTATCATGGACACCCTTTTTGGCCATTGACCCATGTATGTGTGTATATATATATATATATATATATATATATATATATATATATATATATATATATATATATATATATATATATATATATATATATATATATATATATATATATATATATATATATATATATATATATATATATATATATATATATATATATATATATATTTTTTTTTTTTTTTTTAGAAAAACTCCTACAGCCAAGGACAGCAGGAAACAATCACATTGGAAAGTCTGGCCTGATTCCCAATGGCATGCCCAGCACAGTGGTCCCCTGTACCCCTGAGAAGCCCCTCGCCAATGGTATCCCTAATGGCCATGCTGTGCTGTTGCAAGACAGCCCCTTCATTGGCTACATCATTGCCATGCACAGAAAGATGGTGAGCATTCGCTTCATATTCGCTGTTGGACTGAAAGTGTTAGTTCACCCAAAAATGAAAAAAATATCAATTAATCACCCTCATGTCGTTCCAAACCCGTAAAACTTTCTTTCATCTTCGAAACACAAATTAAGATTATTTAAATAAAATCTGAGAGATTTCTGTTCCTCCATTACCAGTCCACACAACTGCCACTTTGACTCAAAAGTTCTTAAAGACAATGTAAAACTAATCCATATGAATCGAGCAGCTTAATCCAAATTTTCTGAAAAGACATGATCACTTTATATGGCATAAAAATGAATCAACACACACATCAGATATGGTAAACGGAAGCTCAAGCATGTTTTCTTGACATGCGAGAAGCAATGAGGTTCATTCTCATGTGTTATTCAGCAAAAGAACCATTGAGGTTTGTTCTCATGCATCAAGCAAGTATGGTTGAGCTTCTGTTCATGTTCACTGATCAATGTTTATATATGAATAATGGCTTAATTCAGTGAATGGGAAGAAATCCATCAGATTTAATTTAAAATTTAAAAATAACATTTGTGTTTTGAAGATAAACAAAAGTCTTATAGGTTTGGAACAACATGAGGGTGTGTAAATTATGATTGTTTCATTTTTCGGTGAACAAACCCTTTAACATGATGGTCGTAAACATCCTAAGTGTCCGGTCTTTCTCTTCAGATGCGGACGGAACTGTATTTCCTATCCTCTCAGAAGAACAGGCCCAGTCTGTTTGGTATGCCGCTTATTGTGCCATGCACTGTGCACACGAGTAAGAAGGACCTGTATGATGCCGTGTGGATCCAGGTATCCCGACTTGCCAGCCCTCTTCCCCCACAGGAAGCTAGCAACCATGCTCAAGACTGGTCAGTGGCATCTCCAGCTCACAGCGATCATGTTGTTGATTAGTTTGGATGTTTGTTTTTATTTTGTCCAAATTTTGAAGTACACCAGTCAAAGGTTTGGGGTCGTCAAGATTAAGCCTCTAATGCTCACCAAGGCTGCATTTAATAAAAAATACAGTCATTTACAGTATTATAAAAATTTAATTTCCCAATATTAATTTTTACATTTAATATTGGGATCTGTTTTCTCATTTTAATATATTTTAAAATGTTATTTATTTCTATGATGGTAAAGCTGCATTTTCACCATCATTACTCCAGTCTTCAGTGTCACATGATCCTTCAGAAATGCTGATTTGCTGCTCAAGAAAAATTTCTTATTATTATCAGTGTTGCAAACAGTTGTGCTGTAACAAATTTTGTAACAAATATCTTTACTTGATCAATTAAATAGCTGAATAAAATTAATTTCTTTCAAATAAAATTGTACTTTACCTAAACTTTTGAACGATTATGTACACTGATTATAAAATGTAGTAAAAGTTTTGGTTAGCTTTTTTGTGCAGCCATTTCTATATCCCATTATACATGTATCTAAGACCTAGTAAAATGTATTTATATTTTTTATTTTTCTAACTTAATACAAATTATTGCAAATGATCGTATCATAATAACTGATGAATTTCACAATTCCTTTAGTTCACTTGGCCATTAGTGACCTAGAAAATTTTGCTGAATGTTAAATATTTTTTTATTCATTTTACATCTTATCTTTTCTGTGTAAAATGTTTCAAAATCTTACAATTTTATTAATTTCTGTTTCAATATATAAAAATCTCAGATTTTCACTTTTGGACCCTGTATACATCTGTAAGGTAGAGTTAATTTGCTCTGTTATATGACATGTCATCCTCTCTTCCAGTGATGACAGTATGGGCTACCAGTACCCCTTCACTCTACGGGTGGTGCAGAAAGATGGCAATTCCTGTGCCTGGTGTCCCTGGTACAGGTAAGGCATTTGAGTTCAGCGGTTGTGCATGCACATATCTAGCACTGCAGTGTAGGTTGTCTTGACTGACAAGGGTTGACGTGACTTTGCCAGGTTCTGCAGAGGCTGCACAGTGGACTGTAATGAAGATAGAGCATCTTTGGGGAATGCCTACATTGCTGTAGACTGGGACCCCACCGCCCTGCACCTTCGCTACCAGACCTCGCAGGAAAGAGTAAGTGCTTTAAAGATGTTAAAAGACTTTAAAGGCCATAAAAGCAGCATATTAAGTACTTCAGTCAGTGGTTTGTTGCTATGTAACAACTAGTCTTTCAGCACTTCTGCAGGACAGCTCTGCCAGTGCTGTCATTCCCTGTGAAGAGATTTGCTTTCATCTCACATCACAAATGAGAAGTTCATTAAAATCATATTGTATGATTAATTGTTTTCTGAGTCTGCTGCCTCTGTTTTACCTCAAGCAAGAGCTCCTGATAAGCCATGAACTGCTATAATTATTTACTAGACTTTCTGAATGCATACGCTACTGAATGCATAAGCTAGATGACAAAATGAAATCCTATGGTTTTTGCACCACTTTTATGGTGCATTACAGACCTTTTTATAACTTACGATGAGTCTGCAAATAATGTTTAATTGTGCATTAAAAAGAAATGTCTTCAAATGTAACTACATTCTGGATATAAATCTTTTACATAAGTCCAGAGTTCTTAGTGTTTTTGAGTAGCCATGTCATTCTGTTACTGTGTCTGTCAAGGAATTAATTGCTAATGTTTATGTGGAGCAGATAGTGGAAGAGCATCCCAGTGTTGAGCAGAGTCGGCGTGCTCAGGCAGAGCCTATCAGTCTGGACAGCTGTCTGAAAGCCTTCACCAGTGAAGAAGAGTTAGGGGAGGATGAGCTCTATTACTGCTCCAAGTGTAAGACCCACCGTCTAGCCACCAAGAAACTGGACCTCTGGAGGCTGCCCCCTGTACTGGTCAGAAATCCAAATATTTCCTGTTTCCTCTTTTTCTTAAATATATTGTTATTAAATATATTGTCATTTGATCTGATTAAAAAAAAAAAATGTAAAGAAAAAAAAATTATATATATATATATATATATATATATATATATATATATATATATATATATATATATATATATATATATATATATATATATATATATATATATATATATATATATATATATATATATATATAAAATATACATGCACACCAATCAGGCATAAAATTATGACCACCTTCCTAATATTGTGTACAGCCCTGACCCGTCGAGGCATGGACTCCACTAGACCCCTAAAGGTGTACTGTGGTCTCTGGCACCAAGAAGTCCTGTAAGTTACAAGGTGGGGCCTCCATGGATCAGACTTGTTTGTTCAGCACAGCCCACAGATTCTCGTTTGGGTTGAGATCTGGGGAATTTGGAGGCCAACACCTCAAACCCGTTGTTGTGCTCCTCAAACCATTCCTGAACCATTTTTGCTTTGTGGCAGGCGCATTATTCTGCTGAAAGAGGCCACAGCCACCAGGGAATACTGTTTCCATGAAAGGGTGTACATGGTCTGCAACAATGCTTAGTTAGGTGGTATGTGTCAAAGTAACATCCACATGGATGGCAGGACCCAAGGTTTCCCAGCAGAACATTGCCCAAAGCATCACACTGCCCCTGCTGGTTTTCCTTCTTCCCATAGTGCATCTTGGTGCCATGTGTTCCCCAGGTAAGTGACGCACATGCATCCGGCCATCCACGTAAAAGAAAACGGTGATTCATCAGACCAGGCCACCTTTTTCCATTGCTCTCTGGTCCAGTTCTGATGCTCACGTGTATTCTGACACCTTTCTATCAGAACCAGCATTAACTTCTTGAGCAATTTGAGCTACAGCAGCTCGTCTGTTTGATCAGACCACATGGGCCTGCCTTTGCGCCCCACGTGCATCAATGAGCCTTGGCCGCCCATGACCCTGTCATTGGTTCACCACTGTTCCTCCCTTGGACCACTTTTGATAGATACTGACCATTGCAGACTGGGAATACCGCAAGAGCTGCAGTTTTGGAGATGCTCTGACCCAGTCGTCTAGCCATCACAATTTGGCCCTTGTCAAACTCGCTCAAATCCTTACGCTTGCCCATTTTTCCTGTTTCTGACACTTCAACTTTGAGGTCAAAATGTTCACTTTCTGCCTAATATATCCCACCCACTAACAGGTGCCGTGATGAAGAGAGAATCAGTGTTATTCACTTCACCTGTCAGTGGTCATAATGTTATGCGGTGTGTGAAATAAAATATTTTGAGTTAAAGCTAAATTTAACATGCTGTATAAATGTAAAAAAAAATTTTTAACAATCGGTTACAACATTTTTTCTGTGTTCTGTTTCAGATTGTTCATTTGAAACGCTTCCAATTTGTCAATGGCCGGTGGATTAAGTCTCAGAAGATTGTGAAGTTTCCACGTGAGAGCTTTGACCCCAGTGCATTCCTGGCCCCACGGGAGGTAGCTCAGAGCATGGGCAGCTTGCAGAGCCTCCAGAGCGAAAGCCTGGTAGAGGAGCTCCAGAGGCTGGAGAGAGGAGACTCCTCTGTGTCCTCCGTCTCCACTACTACTGTGGCCAGTCCTCCCACCTCTGGCAGAGGTCTGTCTCTCTTCTCTATTTGCAGACCTTTTAAATTAACACTACATAAGATCCTCTAACCACTACATTGTTGTTTCAGGCACCCCGTGCTCCATCAGGAGGGTGGGCAGCCCAATGAGCAAAAACAGCAGCCCCAGGAATACAGGACGAAAACAGGGGCGTCTGCGTCTCCCCCAGCTGGGCAGTAGGCATCGACTCTGCAACAGCAAAGAAAACCTGGATGCCTGTTTCAACAGCAAGGAGAGCGAGTCCGAGCCAGAACAGGGCACAGTGACGGACGGAGAGAATCAGATGCAGTCTGATCCAAATGCACAAGACACCTGGTCACTGGACACCTCAAGCAACGACTGTGATGTCATCATGGTGAATGGACTGGGACAAGACAGCAGTCAGAGTAATGGACACTCGGAGATCAGCGCAGAACTGGACACCCCTCACCAAAGAAATGACATCGGCCTGGAGCCCCTGTACAATTTATATGCAATCTCAGTAAGTGATTCTTGTCTACATGTTTCATTGTGTCATGATACCTTTTGTAAAAAGCCTCTCTGACACCTTAATTATTGTTTTTCTTTAAGTGCCATTCAGGAATAATGGGAGGGGGGCACTATGTGACTTATGCTAAAAACCCCAATGAAAAGTGGTACTGTTACAATGACAGCAGCTGCAAGGTAAGATCCCAACTCTGTTTATTATTTGACATCTCAGATGTTTCCATTATTTGACACTCTTACTGCGTGGAGTATATGTTTCTGCAAGGATGAAAAATTCTTAGACAACGAAGTATAGATGTCGAAAGTACCAGTACTTCAGTGTTGATACTAAAATAAAGAAATTGGGCGCTACAGTCTGCAGTATCTGTCATGGCAATTGCCAACTGAACTTGGTATCACCACACTGACTGGCAGGTGCTTTGAATTGAATTAAATTGAATTAATTGAAATAAATCTTATTGTAATGTTATTTAAAAATTAAGTGAAATGAAAATAGTGTGTTCAATATAAGTACTTCTGTATCAAAATTGGATTTATATTCCTGAAATTTCCCTTGTATTGGTGTCGACTACTGAAAAATAAAACACAATATAAAATAAAGTAGTGTTCAATGTAAAAATATGGTAGCAACATTCCTGAAATTTCTCTTGCAATGGTGTCGGCTACTGAAAGTGTGACAACACTAAAACATGTATTGTGCAATACTTAAAACAAACCGTTTCTCGTCATCTCTTCAGGAAGTTAACTCGGATGAGATTGACACAGATTCAGCTTACATCCTGTTCTATGAGCAACAGGGAGTGGATTACTCGCAGTTTCTGCCAAAAACAGAGGGCAAAAAAATGGCAGACACCACTAGCATGGACGAAGACTTTGAATCTGACTACAAGAAGTACTGTGTGCTACAGTGATGCCATGCTCTTCCACATTAAAGACACTAGGGGGGTCTGTCAGTATGCCAGTGCAATGAGGACTGAAACGGCAGAGGACCATCATTTGTGAAAGCACAAAATATCAGTTAGCCGACAGGCACAACACTGCCGCTGACTGTGCTTTCAGAATAGAGGTACCTGACACTTCAGATCCACGAGGGAGAGGGTGAATGAGTGAATCACAGAGAACTGTAGCGATCACGTGATTGTTGCCAAGCAAACAAATAACTGTTAGCCAATCCCTTGATATCACCTTTACCAAACAGGCAAAACTGCTTTTTCACATGCCACCACACACAGGTGAATTCAAAAATCACTTAACAAGAGCTTATGCTTCTGTAGTGCTAAATTTCTGAATGCTAACGAACAGAACAGATTCTTTTGATTAGGAAGCTGATGGTGTTGGTATAAATTATAGAGCCCCAAAGGTTTCTCCAAAGGTTTGGTTGGCTTAGTTTTATCATGGTAGAAAGTTTTTTTTGTTTTTTGTTTTCTACAGTAAATTCCATACACTACCTCACATCTTTTGCAATTTATTGGCCAACTGTTCATAGAAAACTAATGACAGTATTATATCATCTTAAGGCAGTTTAAATTATTTTATGGACAAAATTGACTTTCCAAAAAAGTTCATTTTAAAGAAAATTTTCTTCCACTCCCTGCTGCCAAATTATACATATGCTATTTTTGTTGTTTTGTTTTTATTTAAGTTTTGAATCTTAAGCGGGTTATTTTTTTTTTTAGAAGAGTAAATGTTTATCCTTTTAGTTTTTTTGTTTTTAATTTTTGTATAAATTTATTTTTATCAATGTGATTTTTTTTTTTTTTTTTTTTTTTTTAAATGCAGTAGTTCACTTTGCCTAAACACATTCGCTTACAGCTTCAGTCTTAGCAGTCTGATCAAACCACGTCCTCTCAACAATAGCACTGCTTTTTACATTTCCTGTTAACACTGTATTTTTTGCTTCACAAAATACCGTTGACCACAGAGACTAAAAACGGCAACCAGATACATATCTGATTAATGTTTTCTCACGTGTCCAAGCCAAAGTGTTCTACTGGTCATGTACTTCATTTGTGGAAAGCATTGAATACTGTTAGACAAGAGCAAGTAAGGTCTGTTGTGTGAACAGTATTAGCACCGAAGAATATTTCACAACCCTTGCTTTTAGAGAACAGCATTCTCACTAAACTGCTGAATGTTCTGGGTGTCTGTGTCAGAGGGTGTTAGTAGCATTTCTTTAATGACTCTTGAAAAGAGAGCCCACCTTAATTACCACTGTGAAATGATGAATGAAATATTGAATGGCTCTTATTTTTCAGCAACTCATCAACTGATTGAGCTCCTCCTGTGAGGGGACGTTAAACCTTTGGAAATCATTGGGAATCATTCGCCCGCACCCATTTTGCTGCTGTACTTTTCAGATTTCCATGGATATTCTAAATGTTAGCCATCAAAGAAAGGTTCATCCCTGTCAGAAAAAGGTGTATTACTGTAAGGAAATTATTAATCGTCATAATGAGTCATGCAAATATGATATATGGACTGTAAACAGTTTTTAGGTATTTTAACGTTGAAAGAAAAATAGATATCCAACATCCAAAATCAAATGATATCACTCTTCTTAAATTAAAATTGGCTGTTTGATGAATTACAATTACAGTAACCACAAACATGCTTTAAGCATTCACTTTTTTTTTCATACAGGGATAATTTATTAAAATGGCAAAATGATCTCTTTTCAAGTAGTGCAATCAACTACTGATGTGTGTCTTTGTCTATGTCGTTAGTCCTAATTTTGTTAAATTAATTTTGATGAACTGCTAGAGATGTATTAATTTAATGAACTTTATTTTGTAAAGTGTTGTTTAAAGAATAAAATTGACATTGCACTGACAAATGTACATAAATGTTTTGTAAATACGCCAATGAAAATGAACTGTACAAATGTACTTGTAGTTGTATATGGAGTGATGATGTTGATCTGTAACAATTATTCAAGAAACAAATTAAATGCAGCCAAATGCGAGCATTCTGTGTTTATTTAACATGCAAATGATGAGAGGTGTTTCCTTCAACAGCAAAGAGGAAACCACACACCTCCCTCTGTCGGGCTCTATAGAGTCCAGTGCCATCAGTCAGACCTACTTCCTTGAATTCAAGCCGCATTTGACATTTAAACTAACCTTTTTATAGGACCCTTCCACTCACTTGACAATATTTTCCTCTAGAATATTTCCCTTGAATGAAATATACAAATGAAGTTAATGAGAATCACACCAAAACCTTTGAGAACTTTGTGGGTCGCACAGTTTCACATTTTTTATATTTGGAGACGAGCATGCTATATCCAGGAAGTGAGTCGATCTGCATGCTGTGCTACTTATAGAACTCTGCAAAACCACAAGTGCTGAAGAACTGTGGTTATTGTTCTGAACAACACCTTTAACTCGGTGGTCTTCATGCATCCTCATATAGAGCATTCTCATGCAGAACGCAGTCAGACAATGGTGTGCATCGCATAATGAGTTTATCCTGGGGACCTGCTTTCTGTTGGGTGTTTTTTTACAAGGTGACAAAACATTTACACATTTGCTTTCCAGGTCTTGCATTTGAACAAACAAGCAGACTTCGCCTGGTTAACCTTTAAGGTATTTAGCGTATAATATGATCAAACATTAGTTTAAATGCAATTTAAAAGGGCTGTGAAACATGAAATTATAATGTTTGTCTTTTTCTCTTTTAGTTCTGAAATATCTCAGATGACTTCAAAACATGAGATGCTTTTGATTTCATTATGGCAGCTGGCAATTCATCTGATGGAGAATTGCAAGGCCACATGAGTAAGTTTTTATATTTTTATGTTTTTGTACATGTATATAAAATTATAAACTAAATTATAATTATCTGCTTAACTTTAATCGAAAGAGGTGAAAAATATTCTAAATTTTTAATTTTCAACAAAACCAAATAAATTATACTGAAAGTATATGTGTATCTTGCATTTGTCTATATGAAAACTGGAATATTTCACTTTGATTGTTTTTTTCCTTTAACAGAATTCGATGTTGGAATCATCGTTCTTATCTGCATCTATGCGGTCACCGTTTTCTTCATGATTGCACTTGGATGCCTTTGCCTAAACAAGTATATTTGAACAGTTTTCTTTTTAATCAATGGACCCTTATGATAAACTTTCTCATAACAATTGTTAATATTTATTTAAATATTGTATTCTTAAATTATGCTGTGAAATCAATTAATCGCATCTAACATAAAAGTTAATATATAATATGTGTGTATGTATATGTGTATATACAGTCAAACCAAAAATTATTCAGACACCAGATATAATTTTTTACTAGTGGGTGCAGGACAGTATAGTTAATTTGTGTAAGTGAGGATAGCAAAATAAAGTAAACTGTGACATATTAAACCAAAAAATTATTCATACAGTGGACTACCAGTAAAAAATTTGGCACCAAAATTATTCAGACAGTGTTTTTTCTTTAATTGCTAATGCGATCTTTTACACCACAGACTGAACTAAATTAAGCATTGCTGGTCATTGGTTGACCTAAATTGGTATTTATCAGCTGACAGCTGATTGGTTGATTGTAATCCATTACATACCTTTATATCAAAGTTATCTGACATCATCAAGATGAATATGTAAACTATAGCAAATAAACTGTGATAACGTGAGAAAATGTTGAAGGTGTCTGAATAAATTTTGGTTTGACTGTATGTGTCTATGTATGCATAGACACGTATATTTACAAAATTTTGTTATATGTGAATAATCGCGATTAATCGATTTGACAGGTATCGGTCAATGAAGAAGATCATACGGGACCTGAGGCAGGAGAGATCGATTGTGATGCCCCGAGTTCCTTCCCACGATTCGCTTCCTCCATCTCCCAATGTCCTGAATGTTCCTGAACTACCAGAACATGCTACAGAGAACCCATTACAGAGACAACAAACTAAATCCAGCTGCAGATTTCCCTGGAAGCCTCCATTACAGGTTCACTACATTTTTATTTTTAGATATGATAAACATTTGTCGATGAGCTCTGCTCTGGAGAAATGGGCATATAAATAATAGGGCATCACAAGGATGAAATGCAATTGACTGACTCAATGTAACATGAAGAATTGATCTTCAGGTTCCCCGGTTCACAAAAGCAGACCTGAACCTTATTCAGCTCATAAAGGCGGGTAGAGAAGGAGTCTTCTACAAAGGAAGGATAATTAGGGGTACTTGTAGAGGCCACTCACTGGTCACTTGCAAAATTGGAAAAGAAGGTAAAACTATATGACAGCATATTTCTGTTTATTTAAATGCTTTTTAAAAACAAGTTATTGTTTGTACCAAAATGTGTGAATATCTTAAATTATCCAGCTGATGTTTAGAATTGCTGTCATTTGCAGGTATCACCCCTAAGCAGATGGACAATGAGGTGTCTATTATGAGAAAGCTGGCATATCATAAAAATGTGATGCAGTTGTTAGACTGGAATACAGTGGATGGTAAGACATACAACAGTAAAATATAGACTCGATCTTGCCTGTGCAAAACCAGTTGACAGGGCGTTGCTACGGTTTCTTTGTTGTTGTTAGGGTGTTCTGGGTAGTTGCCTCCAAGTCTACATTATTCTTGTCCCAAAATATGTGTCAAGCCCCTCCTATAATGTTTGTTTGTCTGTTTTATCGTCCACCAGGTAAAAATTGTAAGCTTCATCAGTTAGAAAAATAACGACATGATTTGAGGCATTGAAACTAGCAAGCAGTGCATGATGAGTTACATGTTGACGTGTAATACTTAGAATAAGGTTTTTTTCATATCCCATTCAACAATAATCTTAACAAATTTCACTACATATACAGGAGAATATAGAAATATAGATTTGCTGTAGCAATATTTAATGAATCCACTTCAATATAACAAATGTTCCCTCTCCACTTCTGCCCTTATTCATCATTCAAGAAAACTTGTACTAAAATAATGTAGCTGTGCTAACACTTTATTTTACAGTGTCCTTGTTACATATGTTACATGCACTTACCATAGTAATAACAGTAAATTATCTAACCCTCAACCAAACCCTAATCCTACCTTAACCGTATAGTAAGTACATAATATTATTCCGTACTGAAATATATAATTACACTGTAACAATGACACCTTAAAATAAAATTTAACCATAGTTGTTTCTATCATGTGACCAAAACTGTGTCTGTTTTCACAGCGCCATATATGCTGATCATGGAGTTCATAAGCTACGGAACCTTGCGCAGTTTTGTGCAGAAACACAAAGACGAGCTGAGCGCCGACCCTGAACTGCAGAGCCAGTTCACCATTGCGTCTTACCACATCGCCCTGGCCATGGAGCATTTGCGCTCCAAAATGGTATCACAAGCTGGCAGAAACATAATACAGCTGTTCTGTTATAGACCTTATTCGCCAGAGAAACAAGCTCGCAGCCATCTTTTGATTTTTTTTTAGTTTAAACTTTCATTTTAGAGGTAGCTCTGTATATTTCTATTGCATCGCTGTTGAAGAGTAATTAGCTGGTGAAGTGGAGTTACTTACTGTAGAGTTAACGAAAGTTATAATGAGCATTGTAATGTTTGAATGGAAAAAAATGGAAAGAATGACTATTTTTTTCTGCATACCATTCAGGTGGTGCACTGTGACCTTGCTTTAAGGAACATTCTGGTGAGCCGATTCCCATGGGAGGTGAAGGTAGCAGAGTTTGGCCTGGCCCGGGACTTGACACGCATGAGGAGCAGACGCAGCAGCAGGAAAAAACAACACAAGGTGAACTGATCGCAGCTGTTCTTCACACACCTTCATTGACCATCTGGCTAATATTAATGTGATCTCATAGGAACGCGTGCCCCTGCGTTGGTACCCTCCAGAGTACTTCCGGAACAACTACTACAGCTTTAAGGGAGATGTCTGGGCGTTTGGGATCGTGCTGTGGGAAATGCAGTCATTTGGTGAGAAATATCTGAGATATTGGTTGATTTATCAAATATTTTTGATGAATAAATTACAAATATTGGATTTTATATTTCATAGGCACCTTGCCATATCCAAATCTGAACACATCTGAGCAAGTGGTGTATAGTGTCTGTTCTGGATATAAAAACGCTGTCCCCAGTACCTGCCGTCCAGAAATGTGAGTGACCTTACTTTTTCATCGTAATAACTTACTGACCCACTGTTATGTATGGAAGCTTTCACATATAAACATTCATCAACGCACATCAGTTGTGGTAAACGGAAGCTCAAACATGTTCGCTTGACATGCAAGAACCACTGAGGTTCATTCTCGTGTGTTACGCAGCGCGTTTGAGCTTCCGATAGAGGTTTGTTCTCTCATGTCAAGCAGTTTCGATTGAGCTTCTGTTTATGTTTGCTGATCAATGTTTATATGTGAATAAAAGACACAAATTCAATCTGTTCATCATATAAAGTGATCGAGTCTATTCAGAAAATGTTGACTAATCCGCTCAATTCATACGGATTAGTTTAGAACTACATGAGGGCGAGTAATTAATGACAGAATTTAATTTCTGGGTGAACTATCCCTTTAATCTCACACTTGCAAGTTTATATCTCAGAAACTTGCAATTGCAAAAAAAAAAAAAGGGAAAAAAAAGAAGTCAGAATTGTGAGATAAAACATTACTTTTTTATTTTTCATTCCATCGCGGAAACAAGCTTCCATAGTAAAGGTCTAGATCAGGGGTGGTGAACTCTGGTAGCCTCAGTCCTGCAGAGAACCCACCTGTCTAGCTTTCTAGTAACCATTCAGGCCTTGATTAGCTTGTTCAGGTGTGTTTGATTAGGGTTGAAGAAAAACTATGAAGGACTGTGGATCTCCAAGACCTACGTTCGCCATCCCTGGTCTAGACAAGGCCATTATTTTGAATATGGTGTTTTTGTGTTTCCAGTAATTAATTTTAATTCTAACATGTAGAAAACAGATCATGCAAGACTGCTGGTTGGAACCATACACCGCTAGACCTTCATTTACAGACATTGTCAGGATCCTGGAGAATATTGTGGAGAGTGATGGGGTGAGTCAGATTTGTCCTTGAACCTCTCTTCACTCTTTACCTTTATACTAGAGATAAGTGATAAAACATTACTGATATGTTGCAGGATTATGTGGACGTTGACAACCAAAGGATCATGAATGCAGAAGAAAAGTGAATTGAAAAATCATAACGCGTTGTAATTTGCACCAGACAACCTTTTTTAATACTACAAGAATTTTGTAGCAATTATTTTAGCATTGTTCTCATCTAACACCTGTTTTGAACAATGATTGTATTTAAGGATTTCATTCTGTGTACGCTGGCTGATCTAATAGATATATATTTTTACAGTCTATGATCAGTGCGTACGCTGCATCTGAAGCAGGTAGATTTTACACAACTCTAATGTCCAAATCACAGTATTCTTGCTGTTTCCATGGATAATTTTGAAAACAACATCTAAAACAGTCAGTGTTTGTTGTCATAAACATGCTTTATTTTTTATTACAGTAGTGACTGTGTAGTTATGACAGTTTCAGTAACAATAAAATCTATTTTATCATAAAACTATAGTTGCCATGGTCATTTTTTTTGTAAGGATTGTGTTCTACGGTTACGTTCCATGACCCAATGTGCAATCAGGAATCCGCCCACTTCAGGAATCAACCGAGCCGGTGGACCAATCGAAAGACAAAGATTAGAAATGACCGAGTTAAAGGACCAATCAGAAACAGAGGAGTAACGCGCTACTGAACACTTCACCACTGTCGCCGTCCACCTCAGCTGAACTACTGACGGAGGAACTTGTCAAAAACAGACAAATAAAATGTTACTTCGCGCTTTAGAAATTATATATTTCATTTACTTTGCGTCGCACATTCCAATTACTCTCATGGTTGATCTTCAGGCTTTGCTTCCTGAACATCTGTATCCACCTGAGGTAAGTTTGCACTTTGTGCTGCACACACACACACACACACACACACTTTGTGTTTGTCACTAATGGAACCATATAATATCTAAGGGTTTAGGGTTTTTGTATGTAATTATTTCACACTAAATGCACATTATTTTTGTTACAGCTGAAAAACTTATTGCACTGGTATGCTGCTGAATTTAAGGATCCGATGATGATGGACCCTCCTGCGTGGTTCAGATCTTTCGTATTCTGCGAAGCCCTCGTGCAGCTGCCCTTTTTCCCAGTTGCAGCTTACGCCTTCCTGAAGGGTCAGTTCTGTTCTCTCGGATCATTTGTGCCAGTGAATGATTTGTGGAATCAGACGTCTTAAATAGCACGACAGTGGCATCTAGTGGTGAATCACTTGGAAGTTGATACCATGGTTACATTTATTCCTGTTAATTGATGTTTTCTATTTAATAGGTGGCTGCAAATGGATCAGAACTCCAGCAATCGTTTATTCCGTTCATGTGGCCACCACTCTAGTCCCAATTTTAAGCCACGTGCTTTTTCATAACTTTCCTCTGGCGCCACATCCAGGACCCCAAACTTTGAACGAACGCTTGACCCTGGTGTCCATTTATGCTCCATACCTTATCATCCCTGTCATGATACTGCTCACAATGCTCTTCAGCTCAACATATAACTCAACCTCTCCGAAAGGAAACACTTCCTCAAAGTCCAAGAAACAAAGATAGATGCCAGTTCATCTACACATTATAGATGGATGTATTCATTATAACCCACCATGGATCCAATGTTATTGCTAGTTATTACTGGTAATATTTGAATATGTACCAGCATATTTGATCATTTGATGTAGTGTATACAGTATTTTACAGGTTTGTTTACTTATGACAACACATGTAAAAGCAAAATATATTTTTATTCAAATGTTCTTCAAATCTGTATGAAGTTTGTCAAATATTGAAATTACACACCTAATCTAAACGATTAATGTAAACAAATAAGTGAATTTCATATTAATGTTTTCCATAACTTATACGGAAAATGTTTTGGTGTGGTCCCATCAACAGATAATAAAATTGGCATGAGGATGTGATAAAATAAAACGGGATGGGTTCAAGTGACAAACAGGAGTTAAAATAAAAATACGTACAGAAAATAAACAGTTTACCTGAAGATCTCACGATGGAATTATTTACGGTAACATGCTAATACTGTATTTTGCTGTTGTAAAAAGATCTGATTTACAAACCAATTTCCATATAAATAGTATAAATAACTTATTTTGTATATAAATAGTATTCATCTGAGATTATGAATTATAGTTGGAAAGATTACAAGTATGTGCCCCCTGGAACTGGCCATGCAAAAGCACTCAATGTAACACAACAGAGACACGAGGTTAAGGCTGAAACAGACGCCTGTTGTCGCCTATTAACTGGTCGATTCAGTTAACCTACTTTGGGACCCAGCACTTTATAGGAAGTCATTGTGAGTCAAGATGCATAGCATCGCTTTTCCTGTCCAACAGAGAGAAAACACAGCACTCCTATTTCTGCAGTATAAACTGATCGATGAATTCATTCTGCTCTGCTTCGACTTTCTGAAGAGCTTCATATTCTATTCGATACCTGCAAAACAAACAACAATTATTGTCTCACATATAGTGGAAAAATACAGAGCTCAGATATATTATTGATCGCTACTTGAGGACAATATTTGCAGTCTGACTGGTTACCTTTCCAACTGCATTTTCTTTTCTGCAATCAAAGCCTGAAGCTGTTGCTGTTGAGCCTCTCGTTGCTTTTCAACCGATTTCAGCAAGTTTCTCGCACCTATTGCCTGTAGAATAATCACCGAGATCATATAAATGAACATAACACAAATCTGCACTGCAGGTTATTGGAAATGCAAGAATGTACCTTCATTTTTTCAGTTTCGGCTTCCTTTGCCAGTTCATCCACAAGTTCAATAAGTCCACCTACAATTTTCTGAAACTGTCCGATCTCTGTTTTCAAAAACAAATGCCAAGCATGTGTTATTGATCTGTACTGTAAAAAGAAGCAAAGGAATGCTATTCAGTCAACACACGAGATAAACTTAACTCCAAAATATGATAAAGAGCAAAATAGGGCTGCAACAACTAATCAACATGTTGCTGTCAGGGAAGCTACCCTACTATATACAGTGAACAAATGACTTTCACACATTGTTTTGCAAGTGAAAAGTATGAATTACCATATAATTTACAGTTTACACCTGTATAATCCTCAAGTGGAAAAACAAGTACTTCTCTAAATTATTAAAATACTACAAAAATGATGTATAAGTCTCTGCATGAATGTCTTTTTAAACAGTCTAGTTTTGTCTAATTATTTTCATCAGTTATGTGCATTAGGGTGTTCTGTAATAATCCATGTCATGTTTATTGCATTATTTTAGCGTCACATGTGCTGCACTTATAAGTTGTAAAATATACAGGCATCAAAATGCCATTCCATAATACCTGAAACACTGTTGCCGTTTTAACAGTGAATTTCTGCCAAAATTATTCATAATTTGACAGTATAATCAGCAGCAGCAGCAACAACAACAACTCACTGTCAACAAAGTCCTCACATTCCTCTTTGAGCTCAGTGGTTTTCTGGCTCACGTCGGGCTCGAGTACTCGCAATTTGTTGAGTTCATCAAAATGAAGACCAGCCTCTGCCAACGGGTCTTTAGCCATGACCAGAGGACCTGAACCTGCCTGTGTGACTGGATAATAGCTGAAAATCACACAGAAATACATAAACAGGAGTATTTTAAAAGAAAAAGCACGAGCATCATTTTATTTCGTTCAAGCTGTGAACCTATTAGAGCCGAAAAACAAATACAATATTGATTTCCCAGCACACAGTGCCCTGTTATAAAGCATATGTCACCAGATCACAATAAGCTAGCTAACCGCTTAGCTAGTTAGCTGGTTAATTGGACCTACATGTAACTACCACTGCCGTTACATTACATAAACCACGTACACTTAGTTTAAATAACGTTACATAGATGAGGAAGAAATGCTACTGCTCAGTTTCGCTTTGTTGCTAGTAAGGTCTGGTTGCTATTGAGATAGATAAACAAACACAGAGCAGCTGGGAACTTTAGCTTGGACATGTTGATTTATCTTTTATTTTTTAGAATTACTCGCTCAAATTATTAAACGGAATTACACACTTACATAGAGTTTAATAAACCAGTGAATGTCTGAAACGTATCTGACCTTTATTTGATTATGTGGCACTTTCCTGCCGGACTGACTGACCGACCGCCCGCCTCCTTGCATCTGTCTGGCTGTCTCGGCTGCCAGGCGACGGCCGGTCCACCTCGTGATGAGTGAGAGGGGTGCACAAACGCATTAAAAAAAATTATGTTTGAAACCGTGTATTTCTGAAAATGAAACAAAGCACGAATCTATATCAAATATAAAATATTATAAAATATATATACAAATATAAATATTATTTTAATTGTATTTATGAGTGCTTACAGTAAAAGTGTATGTGTGCCTATTTTTCACACACACCCCCCTCCTATATATGGACTCTTCCTGCAGTTCCGCATCAGACCACTGCGGTGCGTGCGAGGTATTGGATGATCCATTAAACTCAAAACACCAGAAGAAGACGAAGTAGCGATCACTTAAGGGCGCCAAACTCTCTAAAAAAAAAACAAGATGTAAATTTTTATATTTCATATCTATACTTGGTAAGTTTAATATATATACAAATCATATACTGTTTGTGTGTAATGTTCGTTTTCCCCCACAGATTGACATCTTGACCATCTATGTAACGTTAGGTGTAACTAGTAGTAACAGTTAACCTACAATTTAGTGTCATTATAATGTCTCTGTTTTCGTATGACCATAATGTGTAAGCAATAATAGAAGCTGGTTAGTTAGTTAGATGTTTTAAATGTCATTACAGATGCTGACACCGCAGAAACATGCCTCTGTCAACTCAGTCCCAAGCGGACATTGACCAGTACATTCTGATAGCCAGTTTGGATAACGCGAGGAATCTGTCCAACATCCTGAAAGCCATCTCTTTCAAGGACCATGCCATCTTCAATGCAACGCAGAATGGGTTAAAAGTCACGGTAGAGGACTCCAAATGTCTTCAAGCCAATGCATTCATTCAGGTTGGTGTTGGATGACAGTTTCTGAGAGGTTCAGTTGTCTGCAGATGGGTTGATCTGTGTGTCTGTTTTCTTCAGGCTGACATCTTTCAAGAATACACTATCAAAGAGGATACAGTTGGGTTTCAGGTTAACTTAACTGTCCTTCTGGATTGCCTAACCATCTTTGGAGGGAGCACAGTCCCAGGTGTGTATCATAATGGTGATCCGGTCTTTCTTCTATAAAATATATTTAACTTATTTCCGTCTTTTATTTTTCCATTGAGGTGTGTGTACTGCACTGAGAATGTGCTACAATGGCTATGGATATCCGCTGACTTTGTTCCTGGAGGAAGGTGGTGTGGTCACCGTATGCAAGATTAATACACAGGAGCCTGAGGAGCCCATAGACTTTGACTTTTGCAGCACAAATGTAACCAACAAGGTGATTCTGCAGTCGGACAGTCTTAAAGAGGCTTTCTCTGAGCTTGACATGACCAGTGAAGTTCTGCAGATTACGATGTCACCAAGCCATCCTTACTTCAGGTACAGTAACCGTGCACACAACTGATCAGTTTACCTACACTACCTTTCAAAAGTAAAAGATTTTTTAATGTTATTGAAAGAAGTCTCTTATGCTCACCAAGCATTTTTTTTTTTTTTTAAATCTACAGTACGGTAAAAATGTATATTGTGAAATATCATTACAATTTCAAATAACTGTTTTCTATTTAAATATATTTTAAAATGTAATTTATTCCTGTGTTGGCAAAGCTGAATTTTCAGCAGTCATGTGTCACATGATCCTTCAGAAATCATTCTAATATACTGATTTGGTGCTCAGGATTTTTTTTACTATCATCAGTGTTTAAAACCGTATCGTATTTTGTATAAATCTTACTGACCCCTAACGTTTGAACAGTAGTGTGTATATTTAGATCAAGGAATTACTAATGTAAAGTTATTCATTCTAATATATAATGTCAGCTCCAATTATGAGCACTATTAAAGGGTTAGTTCACCAAAAAATTAAAATTCTGTCTGCATTAATTCCAACCCCGTAAGATCTTCGAAACACAAATTAAATATCTTTGATGAAATCCGAGAGCTTTCTGACCACACCATAGACAGCAATGCAATTACCACTTTTCAAGGCCCACAAAGGTAGTGAAGACATTGTTAAAATAGTCCATGTGACTATAGCGGTTTGACCTTAATGTTATGAAGCGACAGTGCCAAAAATAACAACTTTCAACAATTTCTTCTCTTCTGTGTCAGCCTCTGATGCTGTTCACATGATCACCATGAGGCATGCATGAGCCGGCGTTCTGACGTAGAACCCAGAAGAGCTGCACTGTGTTTACAAGGTGAACATCGTCTGAGACTGACCGGAAGAGAAGAAATTGTTGAAAGTTGTTATTTTTGGCGCGCAAAAAGTGTTTTTGTCGCTTCATAACATTAAGGTCAAACCGCTATAGTCACATGGACTATTTTAACAATGTCTTCACTACCTTTCTGGGCCTTGAAAGTGGTAATAACGTTGCAGTATTTCAAGGAAGGTCTTACAGGAGGGTGAGGAATTAATGACAGAATTTTGGGGTGAACTTACCCTTTAATTTGCTCTATTGCTGAGTGACAAATAAATCGTGGGATTGTCAAGTCAAACTTGACAATTTAATGTCAATACATATTCATGATATTTATTATTTTCCTTTTCACCCTAGATTATCCACATTTGGGAATTCTGGAAATGCCCATTATGATTATCCCAAAGACTCAGACATGATGGAGCTGTTCCAGTGTACTAAATTACAGACCAACAGGTAGGAGGACGGCTTCTGTTTAGATTGCATTCCCATCGGTCAGAGCTCCGTATCTGTGCTAAAGTCAGAAGCTGCTTATAAATGAACTTACAAAGGAATTCACATGTAAGTGGTAAAATAACAATAACGTTTTCTGAGTCGCTAAGATGTGTTTTTTTCTCTTATGTTTATTCTCAAAGGTATAAGATGTCCCTGTTGAAACCTTCTACAAAGGCCTTGGCTCTGTCCTGTAAAGTCTCAGTGAGAACAGACAGTCGAGGCTTTCTCTCTCTACAGTATCTTGTGAGGAATGATGACGGTCAGATTTGTTTTGTGGAATACTATTGCTGCCCGGATGAAGAAGTGGGAGAAGAATAATTGGAAATGCTTCATTTGATGTATTACTTCCTATGGTCTCCATCTTCATAACCGTTTTTATTTTGTTTGATATTTAGTGTGCACCGACCTGATGGTTCCTTAATCTGATTCAGATTTAATTTAAATGAACGTTATATACTTAAATAGAAGCTTAATATAGTTAGAAATAAAAAATAAAAAAAAATTTGTATTGAATTTGAGACAATGCTATGTGTGATCGGCAGGGGGCGGCAGAGAAACGCTAAATAGGCTACTGCATATAATATTAAGAGTCTGATGTTGGAATCTGGTGTGTGTGTGTGTGTGTGTGTGTGTGTGTGTGTGTGTGTGTGTGTGTGTGTGTGTGTGTGTGTGTGTGTGTGTGTGTGTGTGTGTGTGTGTGTGTGTGTGTGTGTGTGTGTGTGAGAGAGAGATCTGCCAAAGACTGCTAATGGCCCTCAACACATTCTTAAGATATTGCTATACAATAGTCGGTTTAAAGCCCACTCATAATGTTTACTGTACACTAAATTATAAGACAGACGCACAGTTAAAGCTGTTGTCTAAACCATCTATATTTTCAATAGGTACACGAATGCGTTGCGAGGCAAACATGTAGTTGAGCGAAGCAGCTTGATGTTGATGCTGGCTGACGCACGCACTCCTAACAGAAAGTCCCAGAACAGCGCGCGATGCTTGAACTGCCGCCTCGCGACCAATCGCTTCTCCATTCGCAGCTGTCGAGGCAACACTGTTTCCGGGCAGAGGAACATTACAGGAGCAAAACAAGCGCACTTCTGTCGCTCTCTCATCTCAGCGGGTTACTGCCCTCAATGATGTATGTCCGTGCCACATGCAAGCTGCTTATAGACGCTGCAGCAAAGCCCACTAAAAACAACCGAAGTTGCTATTATGGTGTTAAATCAATTTTAAACAAATTAGAGCGTTTTTGTCTAATTTAATAAATGGCACTCTAAATGAGAATCAGGGAGATCTGTTTAAATCATCACGATATCAGTATCGAGAAATGTGGCTAATAGGTTGTTATTGAGTATTAAAACAGGGAAAAAAAATGTTTTTAAAGAATATATAGTCAGCAGGACTATAGTTTAGGCTACAGAGGCGATAGGAATTATGCCAAATTTGTCACTATATAGACGTGGTACAGCAAGATATTTAAAGGGATATTTTTGTACATAGTTTTCCAGAGTTGGGCCGATTGTTGCTTTTAATAATGTCTGAACGTCTGGTCTGTATTGTTCTGCTGGTTGTCAATAAACTGTACATCTTGGAGCTACACTACTGAACAAAAGTTTGGGGTCAGTACGATTTTTTTTTTTTTTTTTTTTTAAATGTTACAAATATTTATATTATATTGTATTTCAAATAAATGCTTTCTATTCATCTGATCATCAAGTGATCCTGAGGGGGGAAAAAATCCATGTTTGTTCCTTGAGCAGCAAATCTGCATATTGAAAGCTTGCTGAAGGATCACGTGACACTGAAAATTGACTGGAGTAATGATGCTGAAAATCCAGCTTTGACATCACATGAATTAATGACATTTTAAAATAGAAATCAGCAATAAATTGTAATCATATTTCACAATATTACTGTTTGTCTGTATATTTGATCACATTGATGGAGCTGTGGTGAGAAAATCTTATTGACCCCAAACTTTAGCGTATAATGGTAGTGTACATTGAAAGTACAGGTATATACTGGAGCAGCTGTGGGCTTATTGTCATCCTATAATACCAACCTATTCATCATGGGAAACAATTTATTGCATTTCAGGCATTCTGGTTTTCTCCATCTGCAAAGCTAAAAGTCTTTTCAAGGCCTGCTGGCTATTTATTCATCAGTTATTGACATTTAAAAAAAAATAAAATAAAATTGAACTACATTAAACATAGCTGAAAATATTAGGTCTTCTCAAATTATTTTCAAAAAATCCATAAACTATAAATATCCCTTACAAAATCACCCAATTATATGTACATAAACCATTACTGACCCCAACAGACAACAACAACAACATTCAGCGTAACCAAGTAAACACTGTCCACAGACCAAGACAAGTGTGTATCATTTGATAAGGGTGAGCAACTTGATCCAGCTAGATCTACATCACTCACAGCAGGTGATATCAGGGGGATGGCATCACTTTCTGGACTTTAAACACAAGCTTGCTCGATGATGATGAGGGTGATCCTCTGCCCGTTCCTCAGATAAACAATCTAGCGCTGACCCGTTGTTTGATGTCTTGACCTACCAGTGAATCAAGTGGTGTCAGGTTCTGGGTTTTGCAAACACAGACTCAGCAATGACCTAATTGTTGTGACACTCCAACAATTAGCAACAAGAGAGCCCATGGGAGATGAGGAGAAGGTGCCCGGCTTTCAGCACACCGTCACTAGGGACAGTGAGTCATCATATTGTCTGTTACACTATAAATTAGAAGAAGAAATGTGTGCACTACGCAATACTGTTAATAAAAAAACTTAATGGTTTTAAACACTTTTTAGGGTCAACATGATAAAAGCTCGATTTTATCAACATCTAATATGTGATGTGTGAGTGACTTTCCACAAAACAAATGACCATGAAATCGATAAGCCAACAAAAGCGCAGCACCGACTCCTGTCTAGTCAGCCGAAAGGAACCCTGGAATGGGAAACTCCACAGTGCATAAACATGATTTGAGTATAACATTCCTTCACTTTGTGTTAAAAATACCCTGCATCATCAAGCCATTGTTTTGGGACTGCGGGTGTCACATGGGGTCATGTTTGTAACAGCTGGCCTTAACAGCCCCCGACAGTCCACCCCCAGACCCATTAATACTGCTCTCCTTCTGCCTCAGCTTGCAGCCATGTGTGAAATGATCCTTGATGATGGAGATGAGGTAATGCCTTCAGCAGCTCTGACATCACTATAGCCTTTCCCATCCAGTGCAGCTGACCATCACTTGGACAGTTAGCTTTTTGTCTTACACTACCTTTCATTAAGGAGAAAAGGATGAACTGTGAAGGGTTTAAAGAGTTTAAAAATGTCTTGTTATATTGTAATAATTAGCATATAGAGTCCAATTAAATATGATCTAATGGGTAATATAAATAATTCTAATACACGATAAATCATGATCTTGTAGGTTTCTCTAATTAATCTGAAGTAGACACACTATAATCAGAGGCATCTTGAAGCACTAATGACAAGAGTTTAATGTGGTTACAAGTAAAACATCCCCACAAAACATGTTGTTCTCTGTTAGTTCCTTTTATTTTTTTCTATCCTTTATGTAAACACCCACAAATGTGACTGAAACTGGGTTTCAATTGAATGTTCTCACTTCTGTTTCTTTATTGAGAATATTTATGAAAAAACATGTAAACTAAACGTATGTGATATTTTTCGCTTGATTTGTAAGGATTGCTGCTTTCAGTGTAGGTGATTTGGATCCTTATGACATTCATATTACAGTAATTTTCAGTCTGAATGAGAATCAGGAAGTATGCATATTTTCCCTTTTCTTTTTCCCTTTGATATCATGACATGCAAATTGACCTTTCTGCCACAATCATGGAACTTGGTGCACAAAATAACAGCCGATAACCACTTTTCACATGGCATCTAAATGCAAGCATGCGGTCTGGTTGTTTGTTAGCCTTCTAGACCTGCAGATCATTTTCTCGGGTCTGTCACTCACCACCCTTCCATTACCTTGAAGGCTGGCAGCTGCGGCCCTGAGCCACCAACAGGGACTGTTTATCAGGCAATTAAGGTGACAACAATGAAAACTAATATGTAAAAACTATGGGATGGGAGGTGGACGAGCTTGAGACAGGTTTATCAGATACAGTGGAGTATGAAGGAAGGAGGAGGGGGTAAAGTAAAGGATGATGTCACCGGGACTGTACATTTGAGCCTTGCTCTCGTTTCATGTCATCACGCTCACACCCACGTGGATGTGTTTTGGTAACGTATGTAGCCGTTGCAGAGTCTCACAGAAACATGCACATGATCCCTTCTCAGGTAGTGAACTTTGGTACTCTTGGTAATGAACTTATTGTTCTCAGCTGTCATGTGGACACTGGAGCAAAGGGAAAAGTTATTTATTTACAGTAAAGAGACTGACTTTTGTGTCATTGTGCTGAAGTGTCACCACAGATGAGATGGAAATAAACATGTTACATGTTTGACCATTGAGCTTTGTATCAATGGTTTGTGTTTATGCCGAGGACTGTTTATGGAAAGAACTGTATGTATCCAGTGGCATAACCTCAGGGTAAAAACCACAAGTAACACACTGTACGATGCATATACCACTCTACCAATAATAAACTGAAATTCATATAAATAAATATAAAATTATATTTTTGAAATAGCGTTGTCAAATTGATTAATTGCATCTAATATAAAAGTTTGTGTGTAGGCCCTATATATAGTATAATATAAGACCCCTGAAGGTGTGCTGTGGTATCTGGCACCAAGATGTTAGCAGCAGATCATTTAAGTCCTGTAAGTTGCGAGGTGGGGCCTCCATGGATCAGACTTGTTTGTTCACAGATGCTCGATTAGTTTGAGATCTGGGGAATTTGGAGGCCAAGTCAACACCTCAAACCCGTTGTTGTGCTCCTCAAACCATTCCTGAACCATTTTTGCTTTGTGGCAGGACACATTATCCTGCTGAAAGAGGCCACAGCCACCAGGGAATACCGTTTCCATGAAAGAGTGTACATGGTCTGCAACAATGCTTAGTTAGGTGGTATGTGTCAAAGTAACATCCACATGGATTGCAGGACCCAAGGTCTACCAGCAGAACATTGCCCAAAGCATCACACCGCCTCCGCCGGCTTGCCTTCTTCCCATAGTGCATCCTGGTGCCATGTGTTCCCCAGGTAAGCGACACAACACACACCCGGCCATCCACGTGATGTAAAAGAAAACATGATTCATCAGACCAGGCCATCTTCTTCCATTGCTCTGTGGTCCAGTTCTGATGCTCACGTGACCACTGTTGGGGCTTTCGGCTGTGGAAAGGGGTCAGCATGGGCACCCTGACTGGTTTGTGGCTATGCAGTCACATACATAATAAAACTGCAATGTACTGTGTATTCTGACACCTTTCTATCAGAACCAGCATAAACTTTGAGATACAGTAGCTTCTCTGTTTGATCGGAACACACGGGCCAGCCATCACTCCACACGTGCATCAGTGAGCCTTGGCCGGACTTAAAGGCAGTGAGCCACTGAATATAAAAAAAAAAATATATATATATATATATATATATATATATATATATATATATATATATTATATATTTTTTTTTTTTTACAAACTCTTATGTTAGATGATATTAATTATCGTATTAGTTATCGGAATTATCGTAAATACTAGTTTCCCTCTCAAGTCAAAATTACATGAAGGCAGCATTAAACCCCAGTGTTTCCCATGTTGTTACGTGTGCAAGTTGGTTTCAGTTCTGGTTTTGTCTCTGTCTGGAATATTTCAGTTTCTTCCTTGATTTGCTCTTGTGTTTGTTTAAATAAATGTGTCTGCTGCACTTGGATCCAGCTCTGTTTCTGAAACTGCCACATTACAGTAATATTAATAAATACTATTAATAATAATAGTATTGGTGTAGTCTTGTAGTTTTTATATAAAATGTAATATATAAAAATATTATATATATATATATACTATTTTAAGACTGCTTGTTTTATATTTATCTATATTAATTGTATTACTATGAAAACACACAATAAATAGTATCAGCTTTTATGAAATAGGAATTTGATGTCAACACCACTAACTATGCATTAATGCCATCCCAGAGCAGTCTGCGTGGGGCTGTATGCCCAGACATGTATCTGCGTGGGGATTCCCCTCCACACAGTCCTTCATCTGCTTTGGGGCAGGACTCGGGAGCTCTCCATCCATATCTGTGCAGTTAAGCTCTCCGCATGACATCTGCATTTAAACAATAGATGCAGTCGGAAGCTGCTGGACAAAGGTCAAAGGGGATGAAAAGGGGGAATTCCGTATTCAATTAGCATTTATTAGGACACGTTCCTTATCAGCGATGTACATCGATCATTAGCTAGGTCTACTGTTTGGTGTTAAAGAGCAAAACACTAACGAATTCACTATAGCCTATTGATGATTATTTATATTATGCTTTATTAGAGAATGTTAAACGATATAGCATATTAGCTTATTAGACTTATTATGCATGACGTATTAAGAAACAATAAAAAACTTGTTTTTTGAAATAATAATTCTGGGGCCTTTTTTTAAATTGTTCTGTGGGGTAGCTATAATATTCAGTGTGCATATACTGGACATTTGAGTACATTAAATCTGATATTATTGATAGAAAAATAATGATACAAATATTATTCATATTTATTAATAGTTTTCATTTATGTTTTTCTCATAGGTTTCACTTCATTTTCCTCAGTGTTGCAAAATAAATAAAAGCAAGCGCAACACATTTACTGTCTATTGCATGTGAAATTCGAACAGGCTAAATTAACAAATAAAAATGCATATTTAATAGCCTATTTAGTATTTTTTGTTTACAACATTATGACAGCATACATTCAACATGGCTGACTTGCCACGAACTTGGTTTAAGTTAGTGGCAAGTCAGCCATGTTGAATGTATGCTGTCATAATGTCAGTCACATAGAATTATGAGCATAGTTATGTATACCTATGTACTATATTCTATGATTACAAGGGTTAGACTTTAAGGTGTCATTGTTACAGTGTAATTATAAATTTAAGTACTGGGTAATATTATGTACTTACTATAGGGTTAAGGCAGGATTAGGGTTTGGTTGAGGGTTAGTTGCATGCAATTATGCATCATTTTCTGTTATTATGGTAAGTACATGTAACATATGTAACAAGGACACTGTAAAATAAAGTGTTACGATTACGAGTATAGGGTTGTAATCATAGCTTTTAAAGTGTGGATCAAGCATCAGAGGGTTAAAAGTGCATATGAAAAATTATGCATATTTAATATATATTTTTCAGGCAGTCAGTGTGCACTGTATTTACATACTGCCCTTAAACTTGTTGCTTTTTTCTGAATTTGACTATGTGAATCAATAGTCACACACGTTATTGTTTTTACTGAGCTATATTATGTCACTTTCTTGTGCTGTATGCAATATTGTATGCAAAACAATGATTCCAATAAAGTAGCCTACTTAGTAATCTGAGAGAATGACAATCATTGACAAGATCTCAGTACGCAGAACAGTACAGCACACTCGTATTGCCAATAAACAAACAACAGTGGGCGTGTAAGGGCTGCTGGTTCCTGTACTGTCTTGACTGCTCACTCAATGCGTGTGTGTGTGTGTGTGCGTGCGTGTACACTCTGACTCTTGCCACGCCCCTGATGATGAGCATGTCAGGACTTGTTATGAGACTCAGAAGAGGGTGTGGCCTAACGCGAGTGAAAGCAACTTGCTGTCATTATAACCCTACAGTTTACAACCTCACGAGCTCACGACTAATTACGAATCCCATGAATTGACAGCATTTTTTCTTCCCTACAGTTTGTGGAATAACATGAACGGACATTTCACGAAGTGTTTTTGAAGCACGACACATATCTGGTGTCAACATAACAACCCTGGAAAAACATCTACTGACTTACAACACATTTCTGAAGGTAAGCATAAATCTTATTCTTGTGGAACATGCATCTCTTTGTTGTTTGCAGGCATCCGTAAAAAAAAAATTGGGAGCCGGTAGATGTGGCACATTACGGCTTAATAATCATGCACAAAAATATTATTTAAATGACAGAATCACTGCATAACACAAATAAAAATCATTTAAGTGTTAGAGCAGGTAGATATTTTAGCCAACAACGTTACCATTTTTTACAGTTTGTGTAAAAATGTGGGTTTCCCTCCCCTGCTTAAACAATTCCAGTTTAAGATGGAAACTGTGTTGTGGAGTACAGTTGGTTTCTGGGCTGCTCGTTTGTTCAGGTGCAAGCTGTTAAACCAGCTACCAGGTGGTCAGTCAAGCTGGTTTTTGGAACTGGTAGCTGGTCAACCAACAAATAAACCGCTTGGACCGACTTAGACGAGCTAAAAACCAGCTACCATGCTGCAAAACAGAGCTATCTGCTTATGGTGGAAGACAAGTGATTTTTGTACAGTACGTATAACGTTCATCCAGCTGATGTTCTAGTCCTGCATATGTCAACCGGCTATTTGTATACGGTAATCGAATAAGCATTTAAACTATGCTGTATATCAAAGAGCTGCCAGTTTCCAAAAACTTCCACCTCTTCAAATCTTCAACCTTGCATCACTCAACAAGTCACCGGCTGTGCGTTTGTAGGTGCCACTTTTCCGACGCTTCATAATTTCCACGTTCACAACATAAGCCCTTGTTGCCAATTGAGAAAAATCGATAAAATCATAGTCAGTGTCGTAATTAGGAAAATGTCATATGTATTCCAGTGGAATTAAGCTTTTTTTAAACGCACCGAGTGTTAGAGAGGCTCGCCGTCGCGTAAGGTTGTGTTAAAGCGCGCGAGAAGCTGTGCGTGACATCGCGTGCACGGATTTGTTTACAAACACATCCGTGAGCACGAGGCTGCAGTTTCTGCCATCTTGTGGACACTCAGAAATATAGGTTGCTAGGTCAGATAAGATTTCCCCCCCCCCTTAAATTTACGTACATTCTTATTACTACTACTAATAAATAATTAATATACAACATATAATATTTGTTTTTCTTTTTTATTATTATTATAATATTATTGTTATTATTGGTGTCATTATTAATAATAATATTTATTCCATGAGTGCACATTTATTGTCATCATTAGTTTGGGCTTAGGATGTTTTGATTTGTTTTTCTTTTCTGAAATATACTTACATTTTTATTATTATTATTATTATTATTATTATTATTATTATTATTATTAATTCCATTAAGTCCTAAACGAGTGCAAATTTATTTTAATCTTTATTTTGGGCAATATAATTCAATCGTTTTGCCAGCGTTCTCCATAAAATTAAATTTGCATGCAGTTACATACGATGTAATTTGTGTCTGGTTGCATTTTTAAACAAACCAGGTGATATTCAAACAGGTCAGATGTTTTCTATAACATTTGCCTGCTCTTCTCATGTCAAGGCTGTAACTGGTATGGCCCGACCAGAGATGGAAAGCAGGGTGGATGATCGCATCCCCGGAGCACCAAACAGCTGCAGGATGGAGGTGCTGCGTCAGGATGCCTGGCCGGGCGGCAGCATCATCCCGCCCTGCCACCGGCACCGAACCATTGCCACACAGACCAGCACTGTCTCCTCACCACTACCCCACATCCCCACACAAGATGCCTTCAGCTCAGACAGTGTCCAGCAGCAGGACAGTCTACTCAGGGATAATACAGGTAAGGCATTGCAACATAGTGATCATGCTTGTGAACTGATGTTTATGTGATGTGCATTGGCATAAATCATTAGCTTAATATATTTAAATGAGATTCAGAAGACAAAGTCAATGGCTTTGACTCCAAGGGTTAAATGCAGCAGGACCTCCCCTCCCCAGTCAGAGAGCTCTGTTAGACATGTTTAGACATGTTCTTTGCTGTTGGCTTCCTGTCAAGCGCTGCTCAGTCCACAATGGCGGCCTGTCACAATGAATCGCGTATCTTCTCAATGTTGCTGTGTCTCTCATTCCTTCCGCTCTCTATTCCCCGTGTTTTTAAACTAACTTTAGCTATCATTTAACCTTATCTGACACTTCTGCTGACACTCCTCCTTAAAGGCTTTCCTCACTGGCTGATAGCCTGTCCCTCCCTGTCCTCCAACTGTCCACCCTATCCCAGCCCTCCCCTGATTCCTGTCCACCAATGGCTGGATTTCAGCTCAGGCTGCACCGGCTTGCAGTTACCCTGGCAACAAGCCAGAACCCAGCACTCCCGCTTTCTCAAGTCACCTGCGCCGGGGATCAGCAGATTCTCATGGCTGCGGCACTAATCTCCTCTACGGAGGCATTTTCTCAGTGCACAAAACAAGAAATTGATTTCTCATATGCTCACTAAAAGTTAATCTTTAAAAACACCAATTATTTAATGACACCGTTAAATATAATCTGTAGTAAATTTCAAAATGAATATCCATTTTTCATACTGTACATTATAATGCTGCGATTCACTTGTAGCATTTAAAACGATTGTTTTGTGTTTATTTATTATATATATATATATATATATATATATATATATATATATATATATATATATATATATATATATATAAAATTAAATCACAACATTACATTAAAGTTTAATCACATTGTACAAGTATAATGATATTGAAATATATCTGAGTTAATCCCAAACTTGTAAAAATACACTATTTCAAACACAAAGTAATTATGAAATTGCATATATACCTAATTTCACAGACAAAGTTTAAGATAGTCCCAGATTAAAATGCATGTTTGAGCTGTTTTAACTGAAAGCAACTTGCACTGACCTATATCAAAATATGTCAGTGCCTTTGTTTTGTCTCAAGATGCACACCACACCAGCAGTGTTGTCAAGTGCGCAGTTTTCCCCGGAACACGATTTATGTACCCCTCCTATTTGTACTTAAATATATTCTTTTACAGTTCATAATTTCTGTAATAAGTACTTTTTAAATAAGTATGCTACTTCTTTTTTACAAAGGACTAATAATGAAGGTTTACTTTAAAGGTACAAGTATGACAGGTGGGCACTGGGATAAAGTGTTTTAGCTATTAGCTTTCGTTTGTGGGTGTTAAATTAGGTCATTTGGTTGCCAGTTATCACAGAAGGTTAGGAAGTCCACACTTCATGCCTTAAAGTTGCATGAAATGGATGTTGCAGTCATCTTTTCATCCCTATTATGACATTTATCATAGTGAAATGGTGTCTTGAAAGATAATTTTTTTTAAATGAAATTACGAGGGTACATTAATTAAAAATGTATAATAAAAACACTAGTATTCCACAAAAAATATGAATTGCCCATTTTTTAAGAAGACTTTAAGAAACTATAAAAGGGCGGGATGTTATGCCATGTTAAAATAGCAGTACTCATTCAGAGTTAATACATATCATTGCTTTACTGCTGTCACATAAACAATAAGGAACTGAAGTTTGCATTCAATTAATAAAAGCTGATGAGTGGTCATACATTTAATCAGATTAGTATTGATGCTACCGTTACAGAATGTGAATGTTAAATAGAACATAACGACCTAATAAAACAACCATTGTGGCTCAACATATGACATCACATGCTTAGAAAAGTTACTTAAACAAATAGAGATTTGGCTCACCGGTGCATATTAAATCTCACTGCTATTGTAATCTCTGTTGAATCTATATTTGGTTAGATTACCCACTCCTTTGCATGTCTGCCTCCTAAATGGTTGTTTAAATATGAGTGACCTCGACTGAACCCGTGCAACAGTCCCATATATCTGTTAACATTGTAACCTTAAGTAAATTTAAGCACTAGTTTGACAGTAAAACCAGATTAAGTCAAAAAATGTAGGGCAATATGAAGGAATTAACTGACAATTTCCATCGCACACCTGTAGGTAATAGATAGGTGCGTAGGAAAGAAGATCAAAAAAATCCTGCACACTATCAATACTTGCAATTTGTATATGCCTGATGAAGGTCATGAGACCGAAATGTTGCCAATAAAACGTTTTTGATATCTTTTGCAAGTATCGTTAGTGTGCAGGATTTCCTTTAACTTTTGAGGGTGATATATAAAGGAAAATATACAATTTTTGTCTACCAAATCATAATCATGTGTTGCTGTGTACCAACACACAGAAACATGCGGATCGTGATACAATAATCATACAGAGGGGACCCCTGCAGACTTTCATGACTGTGTCAATAACATCAATAAGTCTCTTAAAATAACTTATTTTTTTATTAAAGACAAGGATAGTTTACATTGTAATTTTTTACTTGAAAAATTTTTTTTTGAAAGATTATATACACTCATATATTCAGGTAATTGTGTACAATCAATACATTATTTGTTCTCTTATTGTTTTTATTTAGGTACAGAACAGGAACTCTCTAGTTCCAGAGAGAGACCACTTCCCCTGCCTGATCTTCTTGTGGCCAACCAGGGCTCCTCTGAAGACTCTGCGTCCAATAGCTCTACCGGTGAGGACAATCCCAGGCTGGAGGAGCAGATGGTTGAAAGGGTGGCCATACAGTTACGGACCATCGGGGACGAGATGAATGCTGTTTTTCTTCAGGGGGTAAGGATCATGTTTGTCTAGTTGTGACAGTTTAAATATGCCACTGCTTGTGCCAGAGCTTGATTAAGTGTGATAAAGTAAACAGGCGTGTACAGGGCAGTGTCTGTTTGTTAATGTGAGCGAGTGTAGCAGGGTGTGCATAAATGTAGCCTCTAGTGGGTCTTCTAGTAAATGGATCAATATGATATTCACGACCCTGTAGTGAGTGTTGTGACTGGAGTCGAGTTTCCAGTTGTGGCTGAACTTAATAACCTTCCCTCCCTCTCTCCCTCTCCCTGCTCTGGATCCCTGTTGTATCGCGTGAGGAGCTAGTCTGTGAAGCGAGCAGGAGTAAACAGAGGCTAATCTCCCCTCCCCCCCGACCAAACCCACCTCCCCCTCCTTTCCTCAGACAAACACACATGACATCACTGCTTTGCCTCTCCGCTCTTTTATTTACCTATTTAAGTGTGTGCGCCACTTCCATAATTTTGTAGTAAGAGTCAATTGCTTTTTTGTTTTTAGTAAAGTCACTTGTCCCAGATTCCCACACATGCTAACACCTGCGCTGACACACGCAATGCAATAAAACCAATTTGAAGCAATTGATTGGTGTGTCTCATTGAAGCAGCTGCCGGCACGCTCATGTGCAGAAAGTCTGCGACCTGTCGTGTGGCCTCACTGAACTCTGATACCAGTGTGTTTTTACTGGATGAAGGCTCTGTTTACTGTGGCCGGCAGAAAAATGACAGGGACTTCCCTAAACGGAGCAGTGCAACAAAAGCTCTGTGATTGTGCAGTATGCATGCTCACAAGTACCGTGCCTCATCACAGTCAGTTAGGAATTACATGAATCACGTAAATGCATAGTTTCAATTTAAAATATTTGTATAAATGGATGTTACCGTTAACATTTCTATCGTAAAACAGTTGATATGTATTAAATGTTTCTTTCGATGTTACACTGATGCTTTGTGCTGGAATTCACACTCTGCTACTTTGATTTGATTGGCTATCTCAATAATTTTGACATTGACAAGACTAAAAAAAATTAACGTTTAAACTTTTTTGTCATCCTATCAACATACAGAGTGCTGCATAAGGCAGAGACTTGTTATTGGAAGAGACTTGTCCCCCTCAATGTCTATGGTGGTTACGGCCCTGCTTAGACTCTTGCATTCCATCTTCTTGATTTTCATCTTTTTTTAAATGAATGACAAATTCACATTTTCATACCTTCCAGGTATCCTAACCACATTTTTAAAATCATGGACATGTAATTTCTATAGTAAATATAATGTTAATAATAGTTTTTATTATATTATGGAAAATATTAAACTATTTAATTATTTAAAAATATATTTTATTACAATATTTTATATAGTATATTATTCATGGAAATTAATACAATTTGGCGGAAAAATCTGTAGGAAATTTATTTAGCTTAAAATATTATATAATATTAGTCATTGCCAGCTTGAGTTGTCTTTCTTAGGTAACAGATGGCAAAAAGATTGGATATGTCCCAAAATATTGGATCTGTGCAGCGTAAATGAAGCCTAAAAGACATACGGTTCTCTGTTGTGTCATTAAAATTATTTAAGCAACAATATTGACAAGGAAAACACCCTGCTTCTTGATATATATCTTTGTTCTTTAGTACTGTTTACTTGTGTTATTAGCTGAAGCAATGTTTGCTTAATTGACAAATGATTGTTATTCAATTTGTTTTAATTTAATTCGTATTTAAGCTTTTAAATAAACATTTTCATTAGCATAATAGTTTATGCTGTGGTAACAAAAACTTTTTATTGTGAATAAGCATTTTTATATCGGAAATTCATCTGTCGAAAGATGTAGTAACCCTGACCGTCTCAATATTGTGTCCATATTTCCCACCTATCATTTTTCTCTACGTTTAGCTCATTCTTTCACTGTCGCTCTCTTGTTTTCCCCCTTTTACTTGATCCCCATGAAGAGCTATTTTTAGCGGATGACTCATAGCAGCTGTTGATGAGCACTGTGCTGCCTCTCCTGACTCCTCTGTCTGGGACTGCCTCACCCCACCTTGTGTCTGTGCACACACACATACACATCTGTGCTAACATAAACTTTGACACACACTCCCACTCAAACATTGTCAAAAACGTTGAAGCAATTACCTCACTGTAGGCTAGAAGAAATGGAAAAAGCTAATAATTACACAAAGCAAAAGTTTCGAAATTCAGTTTTCAAACGGGGAAGGAACTAAGGCACAGACCTCAAATCAACTTTTGCTTCATACCCTTGTGACAAAAAATAAGTTTTTATAGTATTTACAAGAACTTATTGAATGTGCACTTTGTAGTGTACTTAAAATCAAGTATGTTAAAAACTGCAGATAATATAATAAATATTTGCAGATAATATAATATTAATGAAATAAAAGAGTGCACTTTCATTACTTCATTTGTAAGTTTTACTTTAAATTACATTTAAAATCATAAAGTTTGAATAATCTCGTAATGCTTTTACAGAGGTACACTTATTTTTGTGTTGAATAAGATACTGAACCACATGTAAAGTACTTGATTATAATTTTAACTGTTATTCAATTAATGACACTAAATTGTACAAACAAGTTTAAATAGAAATTACATTGAAGTATATTTTAGTTTTCCATAAATGCTTGTCAGTAGGGGTGTACACAAAACTGATGGTTCGCACGTACCTTGGTTTTGAAGTCACGGTTCGATGCGGGTCCGTACAGCAGTTTTACAAAATTGGTTTACTGAAAAATTGTGTCTGTCCTTAAATGAATTCAATTATAACTAAAAGTTTCTTAAAGATAATGCTGTAACCTATATAGGAGCCCTTACTTACACATCACTATAATATTAAAGGTTAACAGAGCCCAAACTCATTTGCCTAAAATCAGTTTTTTTTTTTTTTTTTTAGATATAATAATCAACACTCATAAGCTTCACATAAGGCAGTTTTTGCATTAACTTCTAAATCAAATTATTATTTTTCTCTAATTCGTTGTTGAAATATAATCATTTATACACAGTGGCTGTCATTTTCATGACAGATTTATTTAAACATACATTAAATAAACAAGACATCAGTAACCGGTTCAGTAGAATATAATGAATATATATGCTAATACAGTGCATATATTTAGTGAAAGAGTTTGTTTCTAGTGAACTGACAGCTGTGGACACTGAATGACTTCTGAGTTCTTAAATGTGATGCTACGTGACATTGTTTAAAAGCTGTTTTATTATCTTTCCGCGGTTGAAACAGCGATTGAGCGATTGCACGACATATGATTCATTTCAGTAAGCTGTAATGTATCCTCAACATACCTAAAGAGATATTAATTCATGTTTATTCTTTAGGAAGAGATGATCGCGTTCACTCGCGCCACTGACGCGCCTATACAGTGATCAGTCACGTCACATTAAAGAGCGTCAAAAAGGGCATTTATCGTTTGAATTTCATGAAAAAATGAACCGAAATACTTAATATGTTTGTGTGGGAACTCGGATTGAAGTGTGTTCCGTGATTAAAACAAGCCGACTGTTAACTGTTAAAGATTGCATTCAGAACCAAGCCCTGTACCGAAACGGTTCGGTACGAATACGTGTACCGTTACACCCCTACTTGTCAGTACATGTGCATATTTCAAAGACTATAGAAATAATTATGAAATTACATAAAAAGATGCACATAAAGCTAGCGTAAGCAATGTTTTTCATAAACAGTCTTTGTTATACTGATTGAAACTCTCTTAGCAATAGATAGCAATAGAAATGGCCTAAATATAAAAAAAATTACATATATCTTTTGTGGAAGTCTCAGGACCAAAAAATGTTAGTCCAATCATTGAATTCAGTCCATATGTTCCCATTTAGGTATATTCTTTTAAAGTATATTATTTCCATAATAAGTATCCTTCTTAAAAGTATGCTACGTGTACTTCTTTTTCGCTAAGATAGGCAGGTGATTAGAGCAAAATCTGAAATCAAAGTAGGCTGACTGTTTCATTTTACAGTCCCTGAGTGTTTTGTTGTGATTCTTATGTTCCCTTTCACTTTTGTATTGCATAAAACACATGATGGGTTCATTCTCCTCTCATCTTTGTTTCAGAATGCTGCCCCGCACTGGCAGAACTGGAGAGGCCTGTACCGTGGGCTCGTCGCATTCGTCGCCGACACCATCAATGCTTTCTACCAGCACGGGTTCAGATAAACAGACGGGTTACGTCACAGGAAGAGTGCAGGCACTCTCCTGCCAACCACTTAAAGACTCTGGGACTTTTCTGCAGGATCAGATGTCATGTTTGGTTCTTAATCTGTGTTTGTTTGTTTTGTACATCTTTTTTTTCATGGATTCTCATGTAGCATAGTGACTGAAGAGTGTGTCCCGGTATAGATGTCAGTAGGAGTGCGTGGCTCGCGCGCGTTTGCATACTCCTTTGCAATTAACTGCAATGCCTGCAAAGTTACATTAAATCGGGTCGCTCTCAAGCAAACAGTGATTAGATCTGCATAGCGCCTCGGGCCCAGAAGTGCTTTATGTGTCATGGGTTTTCCTCTCAGCCGCCTTACAGGAGCAATAACTGCGCTGCACTATCTGTCACCAGTGGCACAGGGCGCGCACCCGCACACCGTTAATGGAAAACGGGCGATAGTTATCGAGATAATGGAATGCTCACATACTATATTAATGGAGCACAGTTGGATCGTGCCTTGCTAACACCCTTCCTTTATTAAAGCCATCAGGGACAATCAGCAGATGGTGTGCGGGTAAACCGACCCTTTTGCCCCCTACCTGAATCTACACTTTGGGACACAAATTTGCCACTTAATTCAAAGATTGGTCACCTCCAATGGAGGTACAGGAGTGAGGCTGGAAGCCTTGTGGAAAAGCCAGACCACTAGTTATCGAAATGGCTGGAGAGCAGTGTTAATATTTGTATGGATTAAACATGTACATATTTTGTGAGAAAAAAGGACAGGATAGAATAAACAGGGAGTTTTTTTTCTTATGTGTTTTGTATATTTTGATGAAATGACCTTAAAGTACTTAACATTAAGTTCCTTTTTTCGGTTTCATATTTGTTTTGTTCTGGAAACATTTTTTTGGACCAACACTGGAAGCAGTTGTTCTAAAAATCCAGTGGATTTCTACATACTTGCAATTGGTTTAGATTTAAATATCTGGAGTCCAGTAAAAATAAGAGAAAATTCCCATAAAATGTACTTTTCGCAGAGAATTCTCAAATAAATATTTGAGAAGCACAAGCTAATTTATTTTGTATGTCCATCATTTGTACTTTTGATCATTTTGATTATTTGTTTTTGACCAAATGGATTAAATAAGCATGGAGATATTCATTAGTGTTGTGTTCTATGGACCAAATATCTCTGAAGGTTGTGAGAAAAATCCATTTGTATTTTCTGCTGTAACTTATTTGTCTGCTAAAAAGACTGAACTGAGCCAAACTTCAATCATACTTGAACAAGTTTGTTCTCTATAGCCCTCTTTGGACGATAACTGTTTCTCATGGGGATGTAAGCTATTTTCAGCATTTACATTGGTTAGTTTGTGATTTTATTGACATCTGAATCCAGGGGCCAGTTGTATAAATGTAGACATTATAGACAGTGTGTAAGATCTAGTATCACCCACTAACAGCAATCAATCTTAATTTAGGTCTTAAATTAGGCCAAATTGTAATTTACAATTTATGTAGACCTACTGATTTTGAAAAAGTTATGAGCAGTCTTAAAACAAAAATGATGACTAACTTGTAATTAGCTTGTAAAACTAGTCTTAGCTGTTGTGGTAACTTAATTGCCATTGAGTTTACAAGGGATAGATTCAAAAGTCACTGTTTAAATCCTTTTTGACAACCGCCGAGCACCGTACCGTTGCAAGCGCTTTATTGGCGTGTGAATGCATTTTAAAGATGTAGGTTACTCCTTTATTACTTAAATGCTGGAAAGTATTTACAAGAACTAATTCATCCCCGCTCCACTACGGCGAGTGAGATCTGTTAAGAAGAATCTGTAAAGAGAAGAAAAGCACATTTGAAATCAGCTGTTATTATGGCAGCAACAGGTATGCAATACAAATTTAAAATATTGCACACAATTATATACATAAAAAATATAAAGCAAGCTTTATGTTTGTCCTGTGTAAAAAAATAAAAAATAAATAAAATACATTAACTTATTTCTGCAAATTTCTACTTTTTTAAATTACATACATCATTCTGAGATAAGACAGAAAACCATTTCAACTATAGCGTATATTTTCCTATTTTAAAACAGATGCAAATAATAAATAGGATATTATTTTCCTATTATTAAATTAAATATAAATTTATTTCCGGCATGTAACATTTTATTTACAGCTGACGATCATGCGACTGACCACGTGAGCAGCGCGTTCCCGTAGTATCTCAGAACTGTGATCCACCGTGAATAAATCGCCATCCGAGTTTTATACTATCGCCGAGGTGCCATGCAAATATAGCCTATTTTTTACTTTTTACAGACGTCCACTAGAGAAACAATTACCGTCCTAATAGGGCTTATGAATCATCGTGTCAGATCCAGGTCTGTCTGGGCCTTTTACAGATATAACACTGTTATGGGTTTCAAGCACTTCCCTAGGAAACCACATTATAACTGTGGCCAGCCGGTGGGAAAACTCCTCTAACCACTCATTTCTGTTTGCATTGGCTTTGTAATGCCGGTACAGAGCTCTCATGATGGCATATTGTGGATCAGAGATTCCTTTCCTGTCTAATGACTTCCTGAAAACAGTTGTGTGGGTCGTCGCCTTCCTGTGGCCACCTTGTGACTTCTCATCGATACACACGTGTTCTCTGATGCAGAAAGGCCTTATTTGTACTGTCAGATTTACACTAAACACAGACTCATTTTCTAGCTTTGTAATTTTGTTATCTGGAATTTTCGATGTACATTTTTTTTTACAATAATTTTGTATTGTTTTGTTTTTCCTTTACCATTTTCAATAAATACGAAAATTACAAAAGTGTTTTGATGTGTGTGTGTGTGTGTGTGTGTTTACAGACATCCTCAAACTCATTAAAAAAGTATTTGATATGTTAAATACACAATTAAAATATTAAATATGTGGTCTTCAACATGCAATTTTTTTAAAATCTTTTTTTGGTAAAATCTTTTTAGGTTTATTAAACAAACACAATATTAATTCAGCTTCAACAAGAGCTAAAGTTCAAAAAAGATTAAAAAGATATATATTTCAGATTTATATGTTTAATTTCACCTCTCACAAGTATACAATGCTGAACATCAACAATGTTTATTGTAAGGCCTTTGCAATGTAACCATCATATCAAAACAAATACGCACATTAATACATTAAATGCAAACACATTAATATGGCATACTATGTTTTTATAGGCCAGGCCTAAAACACAACACTTAGTTTAGTATTAATATTAATATTCAGGGTCCTGGTCTCTTTTTTCATTAAGGGATCTGCCTGCATTAAATGAAGAGAACAAACCTTTTTCTTATGCATGTTTCATCTGATAAAGTTTAGGACTGTTTGCCTTTACTCATGCTGAGAAAACCATGAGTCTTATCTGAACAAGTTGTGATAGATTGGGATCCTCTGTTTTGCGTGTGCTCAGAACATTTCCCATGCAGGCCCATTCAGGCTTCACCAGTGCTCCTAAAAGAGTTGTTGATCATTTGAGGCTGGTCTTTATCCTGTCACATGGTTATGCATTTCATAGCTGGAAGCGACACATCTGTTCTGAAGTTAGAAACGTCTCGCCTTGGGGTTTCTTCACATTAAGAGGAAGGTTGCTTAATTAAAATGAGGAGCTTAACGCAGAGTCCGTATTAATCCTGGTCTCTCCTCTGCTAGAGAAAGAGCAGTGGATCTTAATCAGTCAGGGTTTTATTTCTCACTATATTGGCACGGGCAGTGATGTGAAGTACTTAAGGCATTGGACTTCATTATATATTTCATTATCTTGGTGAAAGTGTACTTGAGTACCATTTCAAATGAATACTTGTAATCTCATTGACATTTCCATGAAAAAGAATACTGTTTACATGTTTAAAACAACCAATGAAATTCATTTGAATATAAACTGTCATTGTCCATAATTATAGTCATTGTCTTGTGAAAAAAACATTGCGTCATCACATTGTCTTTGACCTAAAGTGATGCAATTTAATTGTAACCAACTGGATCCAAGTGGCAAATGGACAATGATCTGTCAATAAACAATACACCAAATATAAATCTAAAATCATGACACTCTCAGGTAATCGGTGTGCTTGAGCCTTACATTAGGGTTTTAAGAAAATGTTGAATACACAGGTTGCTTTACAAAGTCTTTTTAAAGTAGTCTTTTCTTCTGTATTATGAAGTACATTCGAGTGAAATGGATTATAATGGTCGAAGGCAGATCTGAATGTGAGCTTGAGGTTGACTGTAAGAAAGACTAAATGATTGGAGAAGTCCAGCATATGTCACTTCACTGCAAGATTGAGTTGAAACTTTTTTTAAATTATTATTAAAAAGGTAAACAAAACAAATAAATAAAAATAAACATGCTCTGATGAATAATCCACAATAAGATAAATAACATGCATTCAGAAAACAGATTTGTTTTTAAATTCATGCTAACTTTAATAAAAATTAAAAATTCTTAAATAAAGTTGTTTTTGCCTACTTGTATTTAAATCAAAATTTTTGATTAATACCCAGACATTGAAAACATGTAGGCTTGCATAACCGACATGTTGGTGGAGGCATCCTGTCTGCTGTAGGAGTTTTGCTTCTCAGTGAACTGTAACAGCTGCTTTGATATTATTAGCACAGTACAGTTAAAAATCTTTTCCATGCTGATTTAAACCTGCGATAAGAATGTTCAAAAAGTTTGGCCTATTAGTGGTACCCAGTGTAAGCTATGTTTCCACTGTCAGCGCTTTCCCTGAACCCAAAAAAAAAAAATTAAGAACAGTTACTAGACTTGCTGCCACTCCCACTTAGCACCTGCTCAACCCGTCTGACCAGTCTCCTCATCTGATTCAGAATGACTCACTGATGCTCACATGTTTATTATCCATTTAACTCTTTCCCCACCACCATTGATGGAATTTTCGAGAAGGTTATGTCTGCGTCCTGCGGTAATACTTTAGGTACTACAAACCACGCCCCTGCAAGTTACACCAATGTTTGTAAGACTATCTTATATTGCTTTTGATTCCCATGAAGTATGAAATAACAGCTAATAAAACCAAGGCTGTACCCATGTCTTGAACATTGATGGACTAGATCTACTCATCGTTCCCCATCCGGACGTAGTTTTTGACAAAAAAATGTATTTCTCAGATTTTTGCTTAAAACGCTGGGTTTAAAAAAAAAAAAAAAAAACGAAACTTACCCACATTCAAATGTTGATTGAAAAAATATCTATATATAGATATATATAATAAATAATGTAAGGCTATAATAAAATGTAACTTTTTCTAAAAATAGCTTGTGGGGAAAGAGTTTAAGGCCTGAGGTCCTGATTTTGCATGTCTGCAGCACAGTCACGACATCATAATACACCTCTGTTGTAAGGCAAACAAACAAACGTGACAAATTTAGTACTGTTTGTTCTATTACACAAGGCTGTGGGTTCCCTAAGCAAATGGTTGGACAGTCAATCGTACCTAAAGTTACATTACGTTGTTTTGCATTCCTCTTTGCCTCTAACTGGACTGGCAGGATAATTTCCTTCTACGAAAATATAAAAATCTAAACATATGAGTTCCTACTTGCCTTGGGGTTATAAACGCTGCAGTACCAGTCCAGTAAATGACATACCTGGACTGAGCTAATAAAATAACTTCCCGCTATGAACGTCACCCCCGCCCTAAAAAAAACCCTACACCTGACAAGTTACGTCAAAATATGCCTCAGGCTTTCAATACAATGTCAGAATAACAAGTGTCAAAAAAAAAAAAAAATAAAATCACCTGGCCTCATTTCGGAGTTAGAATAAAATGATTTTTTTTTTTGTTGGTTAATTTTCTGAAATAAATTGCTCAAGGGAGCATTTTCTGCATTCATTTTAAATTCCCTTTAAAGTTGTTTGCTTCATTTTTTTGCAATTCAGCATAGAAAAGAGACCTTAGGCAACAGATTAGAGGAAATTATTGAAATCGATGACTGGAGAAGCACAAAACAATCCAAACCATGTTTATTTCCATTGGCCTTTTATTATTTTAATACAAAACGTAGAAATCAAATAACCCTGCTGGAAAAACGTGTGTGCATGAATATTTAAGAGTGTGTGGACAAAATGTTCTTGTTGCTCTTGGCATCAGTCGACGTGTGGCATAATGCTAAGCAAAGGTACCGTCCAAAAGACAGATTTTGATGCCTGCGGCCACTGGCAGGGGATAAAATCCATGGTGTTTGGAGAGCACACATGCATCGCCACACATCTCTCCGTGTTCTCTGGAGGCCACTTATTTGGATCCGAAGTAGTCGACCACCCCACTGCCCTTCAGGCCGTCGAAGAAGAAAAAGTTCCTGTGCGGAGCATCTCTCTGAGACAGCGCCTGGCAAACACATGCAAACACATTAGATGCCACAGACCTAGAATTCTGTAATGAACTGCTTTGATCGAATGCGTCGGACACATTCTCTGTTGTGGCGACGGAGACTGATGGGCGAGGGGCAGCGAGGAACAGAGAGCCATATGCGAATTGCAGCCTGTTTCATCATGCAGGGAGATGGCGAGACAGCCTGGCTTCACTCCACCGCCATGTGGGTTCAAGGCCTGCCCAGCCACCGCCTCCGAGACCATGGCGTTCACTCCATCACCCCACACAACCCTTATCCCCACCCTCACAAAGACCCCACCGCATCCTGGTCTGGGCTATGACATCACCCTCTAAGAGAGATATTGACGTTTAGCATTTACTGTATTCCGTGTTGTGTGTAACTGGAATGGTTTTGTACTTTTACATGCCCTACGCAACAGGAGATCCTCTTTCTGTCCATAATCCAGGTGTAATTATCCACTCTAGACTGACTGATTACATCACTATGCTTTGGGTTATTTAATCTTGATCGGTTTATGGAATCATATGAGAAGATTTCAGCCACTCTCCACTGGATTTCATCAGTGACCGGAATATTACCTCGTCATTTCTGGCATTTACACTGTCAACAGATAAAACTTTTGGATTTAGCCCAGATTCTGATGGAGAGGGCAGCTGCCATATGCTTCTCACTGTGCCTCATCAGAAAAGTCACTTTCGCAGTTAGTGAAAGTGGACGGTTTTGAGGAGAACCAAATTGAAAGGTAATATAGTGGAGGAAAAAGCAATGTGAGAAAACACTGTTCCATTTATACATGAAATGCAAAATATCAAGACTTTAGGCAAGTATAAGGCCTGGGGATACCAGCATGGGGGTCCTACTCAGGTTGCTCTGGCCACTGCTCATTTTGGAAAGGAAGATGAACTATTTGAGGAGATGGTTAGGCATTCCGAAAAGCTTCTGCTCCATAGGCCTGTACAACACAGGCAGCAGTAGTGGAGGAGTATGAGGTAACAAAAATACGACAGGCTATGCTCCTGAGAGACAGAAAAGACGTCAGGTGGACATTGAGGTCAGAACGGATAGCAAGTGGTTAGCTGGCAGAGCACTGAGGGAGGTGGAGGAGCGCCTGCATCATGCTGACATTGTCGGGTTTAAATCAACAAAACATTGAGGAAGGAGAGTGCCCATTTGATAATCCAAAGAAGCCCTTAACTCAACCAAGTTGGAAGAAGGTGTCTTGAGAGAGGAAGAGGGGATAGCGATGTCAGTGGCTCACAGATGGTGCAGTGGGAATACCTGTAAAGGTACATATTTTACATAGACATGTAAATGGATCAAGATCTCACCTTTACTATCTCTTGTCCAAGAACACCTCCGACTACAGCGCACACTGGGGCCATCTCAGAGAAACAGTAACTGTAAGAAGAAAAGCCGGGAGTTGAAGTTAACTTGAAGAGAATAGCACAAAGTACAATTCAGTTTTTATGCGTACACTTAGTATATGCGAACAGCCGGACGGCTCCAGACATGTCGACGTGTCCACCATCTTGGAACGGCTAACATTTCAGATGCTGTTGTCACTCACAGTAAAAACCAATGAGTTTTCCAAGATGCAACAACATTGTGCAGACTCTGGTTGTAAAAACTGCCGGGATTTAAATTCCCAAAGAAATGGGCTAACCTTTCACAGGTGATGATGTGTTTGTGTTGGTCTGTGTTTTTATACGTATTACCTTAATATTACAGGCTTTAAAACTATACTTACTTTTATTAGTTTAAAAATTATGATGTTTGATAAACTAAATCCTATGGAAATCATTTGCTGAAGTCTATTGCAGATATAGATATTTGTACATGAGTACAACTATGGTTGCAAACGCACAGTCAGCTTGCTCTTGTTCACCGACCGGCTTTGACCGTTCCAATATGGTGGATGGCTTACATATAACAGCCCATAGAAGAAACAGCTGCTAATGAGGCATCTATGTATATGCATCTATGGTGAATGCAGCATGTATACATACCCTAGTGTACACCGAAGTATACTTTGAGCTAAACTGAGAGGATATCAGTTTAGATGTCTTTGGATGCTACATTGCCTCTCCTTTTTTATGCCATGCCTGCTTCTGTGGCAATTTACACAATGTTGTTTTGAACATTGTGTTGTTAAAGAAGACGTGACTAGTTAAAAATAATTTGGCTTTTTAAAACGCCTACATTCAGTTCCATTTCATTGCACTCTGCCTACTTAAGAGCCTGGTCAGGGTCTGGTGAACCTGAAACCAGACTTAATTATCTTGGTCAACTAGTCGTTCACCAACTAGATTTTCACATCCTTGTTTGGTGAGAGAAAAAGTTGTTGAGGAAAATGAATGTAAACAAGTTTCTGGGTCAGTAAGTACCTGACAAAGGTGTTAGGGAGCAGCTCCGAGTTCAGGCCCATGGTCTCAAGAACATCATCACGGATTTGCAAGAGCAGGTGAGAGTCTTCACCAAAGCTGTCTGGTTGAGGATCACAACCTTTATCTGTGCGAAACTTCAGAAGCACTGTTGGAGGAAATAAGAGAAATTGAGTGGGGAAAGAGTGGGTTTTCCACATTAAAACAGGACTTGAGTGGAGGAAAGATGCGTTTGAAGATTTATGCAGCATGTGAAAAGGCATTCAGCCCCTTTAGGCTATTTTCCAAAGTATCACTTCCCCTTTTTGACTGCCCACCAACTACAACACAAAGAACCTCAGCCCACTGCATTTCCACCTGGCAGCGAAGCACACACATGTACAAAGAAACACGCACCCACTCATTCATGTTATCTCACTCTCTATGGCACATAGATTCAATTTCAAGTTTCGTAGCTGAATTTCTTTAGAGAATTTTCTCCAGATTGTGAAAACAACATCTGAGAGTTTGGAAAAAAAAATCATTGATGTAATAGTCGCACCACTGGGGTGATAAAACCTCAAATAAATCAGTGAGTTAAGACAGAGGAAACGGCTCTTCCTCAAAAGCTGTTTGAACTGATGTGTGGTATTTTTGAGCACAGCAATGTATTTAAAGTCTTGCTTCAGTGCACAAATAGGAAGTGTTATTTTTTCCATAAATGTAATGCTAGATGTTGAGGGAGGGGCAGAGGTGCAGTCAGAGTCTGTTATAATGACAGAGAGGTGCGGAGGTGGCATGTTTTGTTTTTGAGAGCCACTGCACATGACTGGCCATGGACAGCCTGTGATGGAAAATGAGCCAGTCTCAGTGAGGACACCAGGTGAGCACAAGAATAAAAAGAGAAATGTTGACTATAATTACACAGATCAACAGGCCCTCCCTCTGATAACGATGTACAACAGACTGCAGGAAGAAACTGCAATGCGTTCAGTCGCCCAAACAAACTGAAACAAAATTAAGTCCCTGTTTGCACCTGGTATCCATCTCAGGTGATACAAATGGTCAGCCAAATAATATAATATAATATAATATAATATAATATAATATAATATAATATAATATAATATAATATAATATAATATAATATAATATAATATAATATAATTCCAAATCAGCATATTAGAATGATTTCTGAAGGATCATGTGAACTAATGGCTGCTGAAAATTCAGCTTTACCATAATAGGAATAAATTACATGTTAAAATATATTCAAGTTATTTTAAAATTATAATAATATTTCACAATATTATAATGCAGCCTTGGTGAGCATGAGAAACTTCTTTCAAAAATTAAAAAAATCATACTGGCCCCAAACCTTTGATCAGTCACATATATTTATGTTTTTTTCCAAATTGTTTCTATCCAATAGTTGTGAACAGACACACATAACCAGCAGAGTATAAAACCCATTGTTTTGAGTCTGGAATGTAATACGGACAATAAACCTGAAGATCAATCAATAAAATTGCACAATTTAGGAAGGAAACACACATTTTCCAACCTTTTTATCAGATTAATTGAATTTTTATTATATTTAAATAATCTAAAGGTGTACCTTGCAGAAGGAAGTAGTCTACAGGAACACGCTTTAGATTGCTTTTGTCTTTCTCACTAGTCCAGTCAACCCCCAGGGCTTCTTTGAGAGAGCAGAAACTGGCAGTCTACATAAAGAGAGATGGAGGGGAAAAGTTAAAGCATTAACTTAACTTTGAAAGGTCATAGACGTGAGTGAAAACTGAAAAATATAGTTTACAGACATCAAATCTACCAAACAAACCCACCTTTTTCACCATTGTAGTCACATTGGGGTCGACTTTTGGTTTCTTTGCCTCAGGACCGTCATTGGCCTCATTAGACCCTTTCACCACTTTGGGCTTTTCTCTGGCAAGTTTGAATAGGAACATAAGTTCTTCACATGAAAATCAAACGCAAACACCTTTTTCCATCCATGTTTCCTGACTTACTCTACATAGTGATGCTCCTGGCCAAGGTCGGAGAACATGTATCCATGGTAGCCAAACACATCTCCACAGAAGACCTTAATGTTCCTGGAGGCACACAGCTGGTCCACTCGCACCATGAGGTCTTTGGAGCACCTGGTCAGACAAATCTGAACAAAACAACATGCATTATTGTGTGATTGGTTACAAAACTGTGACCTTGATGGATCCTTAAAAGGCATCTTGCGACCAGAAACCATGAGGAACAAAGGTTTGGCAATGACAGACAACTGACCAGAACATTAGTACTCTTATCCAAGGTCCCACACCTCTCACACCCCCCATTTTGGGTTTGAGATAAGAATGGGGTGGCATATTAATACCCATCTGAGATACCAATGGCACGTGCCATTATGCGTTAACTGGGCGTATCTTGAAGGACAGCTGAATCATCACTTTATCTGCTGACTTGGGTTTGTTTACCTTCCTTGTCAGAACACCATCTGTGACTTCATAACTTAAGTACATCTGAAATGAACTGATTATCTAAGGAGGCCTTTTAAAAAAGATGTTCAAAGGTTACACAATCCACACCTGGATATCAACACTTCTCAGAAATACTGTTGCAATGAAAGTAGTGCCCTTAGGAGTAGCACCTTCACTACTGTTCAAGTTCATCTGGGACATTATGAAACATGTGGCGAGACACTGTCTTTTGACACATTCTTCCTGTGAGCATTATGTGCCTCCAGGCAGCCAAAAGAGTCCAAAGAACACATCTTTATCAAGCAGTGACCCCTAGAGGATGCAAAGAAGAAACTAATCATGCCACAACAGAATATCAATCAGAGCTACCAGCATATGCCTCCGCTAAATAGATGTCAGTTGTCATTACATGAAGTCTATGCTGGCAAATCTTTCATTCAGTTTAGGTTCTTGGTTTTAGTCCTCCACTACCTTCAGTCCTTCAAATCCTTGTGAATAGCTTCATATGGAAACCTAGCCTACTATTTTCAAATAATAATAATAAAAAACACTATAAAGTATCATAAAAGTGGTCTATATGACTATATTCTAATTCTTATGGATCAACATGATAGCTTTATGTGAGGAACAGACTGAAAATTTGGTTTTATGGACTTCTATGCACTTTTGGATTATTTTTGAAGCTAGGAAGGTCCTGAGACTATAAATGTAATTATGGAAAATAATGAAGAAGTACATTATTTTCTCCTTGTGTATTCTACAGAAAAAAGTAAGTCATGCAGGTTTGGAAATTAAACTACTTAACTGTCCTAATTTAACTAACGCCTAATCCTGGCTTAATCTAAGCCCTTTCTGTGAAACCGGGCCAAAAACTCTAAATGATGGCATCCTAATTCATAAGTATGAAGTAAACATTTAAAATTATGACGAGCAATAATTTAAAGACTTATAACTGTGTAGAAATTGACTGTCATAATTATTATTACATATCATAATTACAAGTTTTATCTCATTATTATGACTTAGTATCTCCTCACTGTGACTTTTTATTGTCATTAATATGCATTTACCAAATCATGATATTTTTTCTTATGTAGCAGAAATGGGCTTCCATACACACACACACACACACACACACACACACACACACACACACACACACACACACACACACACACACACACACACACACACACACACACACACACACACACACACACACACACATACACATACATACACACACATACACATACACACACTCACCTAAAGGATTATTAAGAACACCATACTAATACTGTGTTTGACCCCCTTTCACCTTCAGAACTGCCTTAATTCTACGTGGCATTGATTCAACAAGGTGCTGAAAGCATTCTTTAGAAATGTTGGCCCATATTGATAGGATAGCATCTTGCAGTTGATGGAGATTTCTGGGATGCACATCCAGGGCACGAAGCTCCCGTTCCACCACATCCCAAAGATGCTCTATTGGGTTGAGATCTGGTGACTGTGGGGGCCATTTTAGTACAGTGAACTCATTGTCATGTTCAAGAAACCAATTTGAAATGATTCGAGCTTTGTGACATGGTGCATTATCCTACTGGAAGTAGCCATCAGAGAATGGGTACATGGTGGTCATAAAGGGATGGACATGGTCAGAAACAATGCCCAGGTAGGCCGTGGCATTTAAACAATGCCCAATTGGCACTAAGAGGCCTAAAGTGTGCCAAGAAAACATCCCCCACACCATTACACCACCACCACCAGCCTGCACAGTGGTAACAAGGCATGATGGATCCATGTTCTCATTCTGAAATTCAAACAGAAATCGAGACTCATCAGACCAGGCAACATTTTTCCAGTCTTCAACTGTCCAATTTTGGTGAGCTTGTGCAAATTGTAGCCTCTTTTTCCTATTTGTAGTGGAGATGAGTGGTACCCGGTGGGATCTTCTGCTGTTGTAGCCCATCCGCCTCAAGGTTGTACGTGTTGTGGCTTCACAAATGCTTTGCTGCATACCTCGGTTGTAACGAGTGGTTATTTCAGTCAAAGTTGCTCTTCTATCAGCTTGAATCAGTCAGCCCATTCTCCTCTGACCTCTAGCATCAACAAGGCATTTTCGCCCACAGGACTGCCGCAGATACTGGATGTTTTCCCTTTTCACACCATTCTTTGTAAACCCTAGAAATGGTTGTGCGTGAAAATCCCAGTAACTGAGCAGATTGTGAAATACTCAGACCGGCCCATCTGGCACCAACAACCATGCCACCCTCAAAATTGCTTAAATCACCTTTCTTTCCCATTCTTTCTGACATTCAGTTTGGAGTTCAGGAGATTGTCTTGACCAGGACCACACCCCTAAATGCATTGAAGCAACTGCCATGTGATTGGTTGATTAGATAATTGCATTAATGAGAAATTGAACAGGTGTTCCTAATAATCCTTTAGGTGAGTGTATATAGCTTATTTATGATTCTAAAAATAACATTATTTTACCTCAACATATGCACTAGCAATGACCTGTACTTGTTGCACAAAACATTCTAGTACTTGTTGTCTCAAATGATCGTTTCATGTATGTACAGGTCCTGATGATGAATGTGTATTGTTGTCTCTCTCTTTACTAAACGTGTCATTTCTTAGGAAATTGCATGTAAAAAAACACCACACATAGATAAGAGAAGACAAAGACATACACGCGCAATGTTTTCTGTGCACTTCTCGACGAAATATCAAGAGAAGCAGATGAAAGAGAATAGATGATGTTAAAAACCCCCTCCTCTTTCTGTGTCCCACCATCTCTTCCCCCTCCTCCTGAACTCTCACTAGCACTCCCAGAGGGAGAGTTCAGACAGCTCCCAGACAGAGAGAAGATGAAAGACTGACTGTCTGTGCTTTGAACAAGGTATGTATGCTGACTGCATCTTCCACAGCCATCAACAGATTCCTGATTTAAAGAAAATATGGCCTGGAACATATAATATGCTTGGAAAAGAGCACACGCTTGGAAAAGAACAAACTCAAAGTCTCAGATAAAAGTCTGTGCCTAGATCTGATGTTGGCTGTTCATAGATGGGTTCATGCTGAGGTTAAGGGAAAAACAAGGGAAAAAAGTAGTTATAACCAGCCTTAACAAAAATGATCAATCGTGTATAGTGACATCTAGTGGACATGAAAGGCAAAAAGTAAAACAATCCATTATTGATGAACCTCAAGCAAGTCAAACAGACAGTTCCTGTCCATCAGACTTTCCAAGAATTATTACATTTCTTATAGGATTTTTGTACAAAAGGATATGTATTGCTATTGTAATATGTGCAGTAAAGTTGCATAACAAATTTGGTCTAATGCTGTTGGTCCAACGGCAAGATTCTATTCTATTTGCAATACTCTTTTGTCTCTAAAATATTTGTGTATTATATATTTATTATATAACCAATAATCAAATAGTAGTATAGAATACAATAAAAGATTGTCTGTCTTCTGTATGCTTTAGGTTTGTCAAATATGCAGACTGTTTGCTCTGGCACTCACCGCATCAAACTGGAAGAAAAAGTCATCCGGCTTGCTCTCCACTGGATCGATGTCTGCCTTCACTTCCACCATTGGGTTGAGGAACTGAGCTCTCTCCAGAGAAGCCTGAGCCTGGTTCTGACCATCTGCATCCACAGGAATCAAGAACTGAGCACGTCTGGACTCCTCTGTCACCTGATTGATGAAAGTATCACAGAAAATACCACGTAGTTATGGAGCTGTTAAAGGGATAGTTCACCCAAACATGAAAATTGTGTCATCATTTGCTCACCCTCATGCTGTTCCAAACCTGTATGAGTTTCTTTCTTCTGTTGAACACAAAAGATATTTTGAAGAACATTGGTAACCGGACAGGTGATGGTAGCCATTGACTTCCATAGTATTTTTTTCTACTATGGAAGTCAATGGATGCCGTCAACTGTTTGATTATCAACATTCTTCAAAATATATTATTTTGTGTTCAACAGAAGAAAGAAACTTGAGTAAGTGATGACAACATTTTCATTTTTAGGTGAACTATCCATTTAAGGTGCTGTTATGAGCCTCATTCAGTTTTATTGCAGGTTTTTTTTTTTCCATACAATAAAAATGCATGTCAACTTCTTGTCATTCTGCCTTACATCTCCTTTTCTGTTCCACAGAAAAAAAAGTCAGATTTAGAAGAGTATGAGGGTGAGCAAATGATGATAGAATTGTGTGAACAATCCCTTAAAGTCAGTCTAATTAATACCTGCTCATGGTCCAGGAGAGTCAGTCCTTTGACTCCAGCCAAAATAAGGTTCTTTGCTACTTCTGCTCCAAGACCCCGGAGACCAACAAGAAGTACACGTGATCCCCTAAGTCTGAAAATGCAAAATGTATATACATATATTATGTTACATTATATTGTTTGTTCCTTATGCACCTAGTCCAAAAAATGAATTCGTGGGGTGGCCCTAATACATAATTGTCATTTTAGACAAAAAGCACGAATGTGGAAGATAAACAAATAATTCATTTGAAATTTCCGCTAGAGAATGAATCTTAAACAGTCGAAATAAATGGCTTAAAATAACATGAATACATGTTTTCCTTATTTACGTTCTCGACTTGTCCACAAACCTCTTTTGAGCATCCAGACCCCAAAGGCGAATCTGACGATCATATTGTGCAGCCTCCTCCTCGCTGATAATATTGTCTTCTTTTTCGATGGTATCAATCATTTCAAAATATTTCCGTTTTTAATAATAACTTGAAAGGAATTGGCTGAGAGGTTAGTTTGACTATTCTACGCTCTGTTTGTCCACTGCCCATTCAATGAGACAGAAGTGCCGCTTAGTGATACTCGCAAAGGCGCGCAATGATGACGTATGAGTTGGGCAAAAGCACCAGATTCAGAGCGCAACAATGGACATGGATACACTCGCTAAAGCTTTGAAATTGTTCACACTATGTATGTTTGAATTCTTATAAATTCAAATGTAATGATTGTGCACTGTGTACATCCCCATAGAAATAGGAATGAATATGGTTCCCTCCATTATAAACCAATTATATTTGTTTTGTCCAAATATCAAGAATGTTGTCTTTTGCCATGATTCAGAACATAAGTCTCTTTATAACATGCACTCATAAGTCACATTAGAAATTAAAAGAATTAAGTTTATTTTTATCATTTGTAAACAACTACAAAATAATAGTATTAAACAACCTTATAGAGATTTTAAAAAATGTAACACAAATATGTTTATTGGAGCGTACATCACTGTTTATATCACTAAATGATTGTTTCCTTGGTGCATGCTAAATGAAGGATTTAAAAAAATAATCCGTTTTACACCAAGGGCAATACTATTTCACGTTACAGAATATTCAGCATAGGTTTTTTTTTTTTTTTTCTAGACTGTACAAAATGTATATTCAGGAACATTTGATCGCGTCACTATAGGCTAATCAGATAAAGCAGGACCAGGGCTTAACCAAACTTCCAATGGGCCCCAGGTCAGAATTACTTTAAATTATTTAAATGATTGTTATTATTACAATACTTCATATGAATAATACACTAATATATGAAACCAATCTAACTTTATTAAAATGCTATACAACACACACACACACACACACACACACACACACACACACACACACACACACACACACAACACACAAAATCAAGAAACTGAAATCAAGTATGTTTTCCTCTCAATAACAAGAGGATTATTCATATTTTATATTGAATAATCTAGAATAAAAAATAAAATAATCATATTTATATGATTTAAAAACGTCTTCATGACCCGATCGGTCATTTCCGTGACAAACGACGTCACGTCACATAAGCCCGCCCCTTCTCCTCGGAGAAGAAGCGTCGCCATTTTAAGTGCATGAGTTTCATTTCACATCGCAACTGTAGGACGGAGAACCTCAGGAACGTTTTCAACCTGTTTCTCTTTTAAACTGTTAGTGGGGAATTGACTACTATGAACTGAATCTCTTCCTAAATCCAATCAACAAGTAGATCAAAGTCAAGTAACGCATAAGACAGTTGATTTTTTGCACTGAATGTAGTACGTTAGAGGAAATGGCTGTGGAAAGCATGACTGTCCATCCAAACTCCCCAACAGCCAACCACGAACACAACAGCCTTCTCACTGACGAAAGGTCGAGTAATATCATCATATTTCTATCCAACTATTGATTTGTCCTTTGCTTTTTTCCAAAAACAAAAGCACGGGCATTTGCTTTTTTTTTCTTTCAAAGGGATTAAAGTCGCCTTTTCTGGGAAACGTACAGAGGTAACGAAACGCCATCTTGAAACGTTAAACAGCGCAATCTGGAAGGTCATAAGCGAATCAGGAAAACAATCAGAATATGATCAAATTTACATTTTCATTCACTTTTCGAAGCTTTTTAAGCGATCGAAGACCAAGGGGCCACACTACGCCAAAGCATTGCTCCAGTAACTCAATGTTTTCATCACAGACAAAGAACGGACGGACAAAAAAACTATAGTAAACTAGATTTTGGTTATTAATATAAAGTTAAAATCTTAATGATAAGCGCAAATTGTACGTAATGTAGCGGATAAGTGGTAAACATCATCCCCGGTAACGCATTAAGGAATTTGTGTCTTTAACCATCGCGAGGCCCGGACAAAGCTAAAGCTAACAGTTAGCCAGGACTAAGTAATGCAACAAAAACACGGCTAACGGAAGCTAATGAATAGACACGGACTAGCATGGATTATAACTTGACCGCTTGATTAACCATTCTTTCTATTCATTTAATTAGTCATCGAATACAGTACGATTCAGTTTATCTTAATGAAATATCATTATTTAAGATAGGCGATGTTAATTTGTCACCGTTTAGCACTTAGCATGTGTGCTAAGTGTCACGAGCTACGCACATATATTTTCATTGAAACGTCATTGATAAACTTGGATGCTTATTCCTTTAGGGTTTTGCATGTTTTGAGCATTAATTTTAACGTTAAAAGTCAGTATATAATTATATTCATACCACTATATTTTTTCAAATAGTAAGTTCTTGGAGTGTACTATTATTGTAAAAATACATTTAGTTAGTAAAGCTATTTTATCACTTTTTTATTATATCTATTATAAAATTTGATTCGACATGAGACATTTTAGTAACAGTTCGACATTTTTAATTGGAACTAACAACGGAAATTATTTGTTTACTTATTTTTTATGCCTTTTTTTTTGTTTTGGCTTCCTTAATGGGTTAAATACTGTCCCTCCCTTAAGCCTTCCACGTCAGATCAGTAGAAAACAAAAGTGACATACTGTAAATAATCTGTTAAATGTTCCACAACAGGTTCCCCTGGTTTAACGTTCTAGTTTTGTTGAAAACTAGTTAGCTTTATGTGCACATGCATTCCCTTATGAACCAGTGCTTTGTCCAATGTCTCAGAAGCATCCAAGGTCTAACCAAAACATGAAGCAAAACACAAAGGTTCTTAAACATACCACCATTGTCTGCAAATGCCCCAAATGCAACCTCTCACCTTCCATGAAAATCATTTATGCATAAACTAATATTTTGCACGCAGTAAGTATTTTCAGTTCATTACCAGAAATTTGAAGGACGTTATACTATTTTGTAGTCACATTTGTTTTTTCTTTGCATGATATTGTATCGTATTATTTTGATACAGGGAACAAAGTTTGTTAGTAACTTTTCTTTAGTAAAATTAGAGGTACTTCTCGAGCTGTCTATCTGCCAAGACTTCCTTACAACACTTTATATGACTAAGCAATCATTTCCTTGGTTACTTTGGCTCCCTTTCTTTTGCCAGTTGTTTTTGCAAGGTGTTAGACAAGTAAATAATACAAGTGTGGCCTGTTTTTTTTTTGTCTGACCATATTGTTTTGGCACTTCAGCATGTTCAATAGAGAGACTCACTCTGTTGGATAACTGTTGAAGCTTGTAGATTTTTATTCACAACATGACATAAATGCTTTTGGAGATTGTTTTGATAGAGATGGGGGCATTTGTCAGTTGATTCATTCAGTAAATGTTCAGAGGAGCAGATGACATGAGTTTATCCAAATTTAATGCAAGACCTTGTACACACAATCCATTGAGAAAATACGTTTTTATCTTTATTGTAATTGTTAAAAAGCTTTGGAAGAATACTGAAAAATATCTACATATTTGGAGGATTTAAAGTTCAGTAGAATAAGTTTTGTCTTCTAATATAAAGTTTAGAGGAATGGGTAGATTAAGGACCTTCATACAGACGTGATACTGATCGTAAAATGATTGAGAGTATTAAATTGTTGTCACTTACTGATTACTAATGGTTGCAAGTGAAGCTTTTTTGTACTAGTTTAAGAGATTGAGATACATTATAAGCATTATGTAGATGTGTCGGCTGGTTTAACGTCTGTGGTAATATTTATCTTTTGAATCGTATCTCACATACAGCTTTGCATTGCAGTTCGTCTGGTATCACATGTGCTCTTGTCAGAAGTTGCATTGCAGAGACCGGATGGTTTTATAGGCCAAAGTTGAGGGGTTAGGTGATAATGATAATTTAAAAGTGCAGTAATTCTTCTATGTCTTATGTGGCAACTCCTTATCTTAGTATTAAAGGGCAGTCCTGCCTGAATGTAGCAAGTGTTTACCAGGTGTCCTGTATATACTGTATATGTATGTTAAATCTTCAACAGAGTGGCTCTGTAATGACTCTTGAGTTGTTCTCAACAGGTGACAAAAGAGCAGTGAACATTTGACACCACTGGTGTGATGCTTGAAGCAACTAAATTATAGTATTGCGTATGTAGTTTGGCAGTCCTGTTGATCTCTCTTGACCTTCAGCTCTGCCCTCACTGTCTAGTCTGAAAGATCAAATGCTGTTAAGACATCTCAATTTGCTTAGTTACCTACAGTACACTGTAAAGATGTGAATTCTTAACAGCCAGATCAGCAGAAGTCGCCGTGTCAGAATTAAGAATGAAGGCCTACCTAAAGAGCAATCAATAGAGTTGATGTTCTGTTCTGCACAGCTTTAGACAACAGTAGCTTTTGTGCAACTAACCAGTTATCATAGATCAACAGTTCTTGAATGGCAGTGAGTCAAAAAAAATTACATTATCCGGTGTAGTCCTGTTCAGAGTTGTGATATTCTTGCTGTGTTTTCCATGTCAAACAGACAAGAAGATGGGGAACTGGAGGAAGGCGAGTTGGAGGATGATGGTGGAGAGGCAGAGGTGCCCAGCGGTGAGGGAGCTGATCCCCAGGATAAACCTCGCCGCAGCAAAGAACGTCATGCCAGTGAATCTGATGATGAAAAGTCACATCGGCGCAGGAGAAAGAGGAAGAGGGAGAGAGAGCGTGAAAAAGAAAAAAGGCGGGCCAAGAAAAAGCGTAAATCTAAGCACAAGGTAAGTGTTTGTGTTGATATTAAAAGAATCACTGCATTACAATTTAAAATAACTTTTCTTTTTTAATATATTTTAATATATATTCCCTGTGATTACAAAGCTGAATTTTCAGCAGCCATTACTCCAGTATTCAGTGTTACATGATCCTTCAGAGATTATTCTAAAATGCTGATTTATTGCTTAAGAAACATTTCTTATTATTATCAATGCTGAAAACAGTTGTGCTGCTTAAAGGGATAGTTCACCCAAAAATGAAAATTAGCCCATGATTTACTCACCCTCAAGCCATTCTAGGTGTATATGACATTCTTCTTTCAGACGAACACAATCAGAGTTATATTAAAAATGTCCTGGCTCTTCCATGCTTTATAATGACACTGACTGTTGGGTCATTTTTGAAGTCCATAAAAGTGCATCTATATCCATCAAAACTGCTCCACACAGCTCCGGGGGTTAATAAAGGCCTTCTGAAGCAAAGCAATGCATTTGTGTAAGAAAAATATCCATATTTAAAACTTTATAAAGTAAATTATCTAGCTTCCAGGGAATCTCCTTCCGTATTCAACTTGGGGAAAAAGTGTAGCGCCTGCACCTCACAGTTCAAAATGCTTGCGCTACGTCTGACGAGCGTAACTGGTGTGCAGTGTCATCAGACATAGTGTAAGCATTTTGAAGTTTTAGTTTTAAATATGGATATTTTATTTACACAAACGCATCACTTCATTTCAGAAGGCCTCTATTAACCCCCTGGAGCCATGTGAAACAGTTTTATTACAGACAAATGCGCACTTATGGACTTAAAAAATTACCCAACAGTCACTGCCATTATAAAGCATAGAAGAGCCAGGACATTTTTAATATAACTCTGATTTTATTCATCTGAAAGAAGAATGTCATATACACCTAGGATGACTTGAGGGTGAGTAAATCATGGGATAGTTTTCATTTTTGGGTGAACTAACCCTTTAAACAAAAAAAATTAAGTCACATCAGTGGGTTTAACCAGTAATACTGTACTAAATATTTTTGGTAGAAACGGTAATATATTTTTTTCTGGATTCTTTGATGAATAGAAAGTTCAAAAGAAAGAACAGCATTTATTTCAAAGAGAGATCTTTTGTGACATTTGTTGGAAATCTCAGAAGCGAAGACCAGGAGACTTGGATGTCTCTTCAGCAGGATTCTTTATTGAGAACACGTGCTGTCAGTAGCTGCAGTCCATCAAGTCTGACTAAGGGAGCTGTACATGGTATTTCATACGCATTCAGTGGGCAGTCCTTAAAGGTGTTGAACTTAGGAGTGACCACTAAACAAAAGCATCAAAAGACAATTGCAATTACCTCCGACTATGAAGATAACAGTACCCTAAATGACCTGGTCACGAGAACTAGGATTATGTAAACTTTCACACATAGTTTGACTCTCAGTAGGACTGACAAAACCCCCTCTCACTGGAAAATATATTGAATCTAATCAGTAAATTGATTCCATCATGTTTACCTTGAATGCCCAATACAGTGTAGTTCACCTTAGTTTTTCATGTGATGTTATATCAGGTTGTAGGATCAGCAGATTTTAAACAGTTTCTTAAATTTGTAATCCTACACATTATCCATGTCTTTATTGTCACATTTGATCAATTTAATGTGTCCTTTCTGAATATTTTGTTTTTAATCCTACTGACCACAAACATTTGACCAGTAGTCTATATCATCTGTATCATCTCATCAAATTTTTGTATTTGTGTGTAATTCAGCGTCACGCATCCTCCAGCGATGACCACTCAGACTACAGTGATGACTCCGATTACAGTCCCAGTGAAAAGAGGAAGTACAGGGAATACAGCCCTCAGTATCCTCCCACTGTGAGTAGAACATATTTTTTGTTCTCTTTTAAAATAACATTTATATTAGTAAAACATTTATATTTGATTTATTTAAAGTAACACTCATAACACAACTAGATTAGACTGGCCAGCCAAGCAGATTAGGTTTTAATCCTAGTCTATATTTTGTAGTCTCAAGGAGGTTACCCTCCTGCTTCCTCTGGTCATGGAGGTCCCATGCCAAAGAAAGGCGGCTATATGAAGATGGACAAGCAGGGCTATGGTGGATATGATGACTATGAGGAGGAAACATATGAAGGTGAAGAGGATGAGGACATGGGTGATGATGACTATGATGATTTCACCAAGGAATTAAACCAGTACCGTAAGGCCAAAGAGGTTGGAGGTGGTCCACGTGGCAGAGGTGAATGTTAGTTTAAAAATAAGATAAATTCGTTTGAATGGTTTTGGCTGAATGCATATCAACACAAGTAGGGCAGCAACTAACAATTATTTTGATAATCGATTAGTTGGCCGATCATTATTCATATTAATCGGATAAAAATAAGACATTTTTTTTAACTGACAAAACATACTATTCCCCATCCTGCCCAATGCTGTCCTTCAAACAAACGTGTCAGCTGAGTGCTATGAAAACTTACATAGTGAATATACCTTACAAAAATGAACCATGGTTTTACAACAAATAAAACAAACAAAAGATAATAAATAAATAAAACAGGGTTATTGTACAATGGTAACCATAAATTAACCATAGTTTTGCTTCAATCCATAGTTTAACTATGGTATTTGTGTGGTTATACAAATGGTAATCAGTGTGCCTAAAAAAACATGGTTTTACTATCTAATAGAACCATGGTTAATCATCGTTGAAGTGTATATCTGTGCTATAAATTGTGCAAAACCAGTTACTACACAAAGGACAGTTTAAATCCCTACATTAAAATTATATTAAAGAAAAACACAAACTCAGTGTTAGCAGATAAGAGGAATGTTCTGCAGGAACACACATTCACTATGGACACACTAACTTACTGTCATCATTTTTGTATCCTGTAGAAACGTCTTACATTTATACTCAATTACATGCTGTTATCCCGCTAGTTACTACTCTCATAAAATACTTGAATTACATGTTGACTTTTAAACCTAAATTTAGTATCCAACAGTAGATATTTCAGCTTTATGTTTTTGCGCTGAATATTAAATGTCTCCCTCTCGCCTGCGTTCTGTCTGTTTGACGCTCATGCGCGTGCCCATCGCACCGGTGCTCGTTCAGTGAAGTTTGAAGCTTAAAGGCTTAGTTATACTCCAGTTTGGATGCGAACACGGACCGCTGCGGACAGCACAGACGCGGACTACTTGTATTTATACTACTGAAAGTGTATGCTGGTATCCACTCGGACACCTTGTGGATGCGGAAAGTATAACACTAGCTTAATGCAGACTGTCAGGACGCACTTTCATGCAAAGTGGAAGTACTCGTGTGAATTAGTAACTTTTACAGATAAGGATATAACCACTGTTCTCTGTATAGATCAGTGGATATAACCTGTAAAATTAACTTTTTGCGCTGAGGACACACACATCCGTCAACATTCGCTTGAAGCTTAAAATAAAGGATTCTCATGTTTGGGGTGCTTGGATCATGTATCTTTCCCGCATCAGCTCACTCTGTTTCTTTCACTATTTTTAGATGCATTTTATCCATAGAAATGCGTTATTCAGTGCTGTAATTTTGTGCGACTGGAAGTTGGTGACAGATCCGACTAATCGGTAATGAGAATCGTTGTCAATGATTTTCATTGTCAATTATTGTCGATTTTATCGACTAGTTTTTGCAGCCCTAAACAGAAATGCTATACATTATCTCTAATAATGAGCAGGTAGACGTGTGGAGTTTGTTGTTTAGTTGCAATGGCATAAGTATGACTAGTATCACATGTTCAGTGTCTGCATTCGGCTCAAAGTAGTGTGTGAATTCACACCAGTGTGTCAGTGTCTGTGTGATTACATCTGCTGAGCCTTATTACTGTCACACAGGTGGCAAAAACCGCATGAAGAACCAGAGAGGTCGAGGCAGAGGAGGAATGAGGGGACGTGGTGGGAGAGGAGGCGGCAGAGGGAGAGGACGGGGCAAAATGGGAGGAGAGAATGATGATGGTGATGGCATGTATGGAGATGAAATGGAGGTGGGTCATAGTTCACAAGTTTTTTAGCACCAAACCCAGCTTATACAGCATATCCATTGTTCTTGTAGTCATGGAAATATAAGGGAATTTAAATATTGTGGTTTCCAGGAATATAAAAATAGACCATTAACACAATCTGAAAAAAAAAAAAAAATCTATAGGAATAATATATTTAATTGGCTAAAATAGCATTTTTGTGAGTGTAAATCAAAAATTATTTTCCAAAAATCATGAATAACTGGAAAATACATGATTGGTCAGATCTATTTCATATCTGAGATGATCAAATCTGTCATTATTACTATACAAGCTGTTCACATTAAATCAGTCAGTTTGTCTTTTACTTCCTAAAGCATGCATATTTTCTTTGACAGTATGGAGAGGATGACTATGAGAACATGGGAGATGATGACTATGATGACTATTCAAAAGAACTAAACCAGTACAGGAAATCGAAGGACAGAGGGCGGGGTGAGTTCTGCTTGATTAATAAATGTTGAGTTAAAGCATTATTTATGTTTGAGTGTTTGTCATTTATAACCTTATTTTTGTTTTCTATAGGTGGAAAAGGTGGACGAGGTCGTGGGAGAGGGAAAGGAGGTCGAGGAATGAACCGGGGCAGAGGGAGAAATCGAGGGAGGGGCCGTGGAGGAGACCAAGGTCCTGATGAAGATAACAACGGAGAAATGGACATGGGGGTAAGACAGTTCTTCAGATTATCTGCTTGGTTCATAATTAATCGGCGGAATATAAATTAGCATCTGAATTATTTTATTCTCTGACTGCTTTAGGATGGATCTGGAGGCCCAAGGAGACATGAGCAGGAGAAACATGGGCCAGACAAGAAGGGGAAAGCCATCTGTAAATACTATATTGAGGGCCGCTGTACTTGGGTAAGCATAGTAATCCAAATTTGGAAGATGTTGCAGCTAAAACTGGTTGAAACTATTTAGACGTGCTTGTTATTTCTGAGTATTAAAAGAAAGTATTGTAAGTTTAAATAAATGTCTGACTAATGATGTAAAATCAAATATGACTTGTTGACAACAATAGTTATTTATTTACTAATGCTGTCACTTTATCATCAGGGTGACCACTGTAACTTCAGCCATGACATTGAGCTGCCTAAGAAGAAAGAACTCTGCAAGTTTTACATCACTGGCTTCTGTGCACGAGCAGAGAACTGTCCCTACATGCATGATATCCTTTGGTCATTTTGCTTGCTGTTATTGTCTTATAAGCTCTTATTGTCTATATAAGGACTTGCACTCTAAAAAAGTAAGTGGTTCCAAACGTGTCAAAATAACTCCTTGACACCACTGCACGTGATTTCCCTTGCAAGTTGTTCCATACCACAGGGAATTGTGTGAATGGCGAGGAGTGCATGTTCTCTCATGAGTCCCTAACAGAAGATACTCAAGAGCTGCTGGATAAGGTGGTCATTGCAGATATTTTAATGTAGTTGTGGCGTTGTTGTTTCTGTTCACCCTGACTAACATCACATGTTTTTTTCCTATGAAGATGCTGGCAGAGGATGCAGAAGCTGGTGCAGAAGATGAGAAAGAGGTTGAGGAACTGAAAAAGCAAGGCATTAACCCTCTTCCAAAACCACCCCCTGGTGTTGGTCTTCTCCCAACTCCACCAAGACCTTCTCCGGGGGATTCTTCCACGCCTATGGAATTTGGAATGCCTGTTGCCCCACATGGTAATATGCCTCCAAGTGGTCCACCAGCTCCAGGCCCTGGTGCTGGCCCAGGTCCTGGTCCTGGAGTTGGGCCCTGCCCAGGCCCTCCTCCTCCCTGCCCAGATGGAGGCACCTTCCAAGGGCCACTAAACCCCAATGGTCCTCCTCCGCCACCTATGGGTCCACCGCCTGCTTGTGGAGGAAATGCTGGGAAGAAGATTCCCTCCTTGTTTGAGATTGTGGTGAAGCCCACAGGACAGCTAGCACAAAAACTGGGTGTCAGGTTAGCTGTCTTTTTCTTTCTATCAAGTCATTTTGGTTTACTTACTAGCCACATACAGAATCTACTGACACAGATGCACTCTTTTACAGAGGACCAGGTCCTGGCAATGCTACTGCAGGTGCTGCAGGACCTCAGGGCCCTCCTGCAGGTCCCCCGGGTGCACCTCCACCTCGCTTTCCTGGTGCCCCGCCACCAGGACACATGGTTCCAGGCGGTCCTCATGATATGCCTCCTATGGGCCCATCTAACATGAATCAAGGCCCTCCATCAGGTCCGCCAATGATGCAAAATTTTGGCCAGGGAGAAGGGCCACCAAACCCGGGCATGATGCCTCCAGGTGGTGGATCGTCTTGTAACAACTTCTATGATAACTTCTACCACCAACAGCAGCAAGTCATGTCAATAGATGGAGGTGGAAGAGATGGTGAGTTCATATTGTATTTTAACTTTTGCTTTTGCATGCTCCGAATTTACAAAACCATATACAAAAGGCAGTTGCATTTTAAGCATTTGTTAGATATTTATTATCCAAATTGCTTTTAAATTTGATCAGTACATGCATTCATGAGTCGAACCAATGACCTTGTTGTTACTAGCACCATGCTCTACCAGTTATTGTCCTACTCTGCTCTATTTCTGAAACATTAGTATTCAGCCTCATTCTTTGCCTCCTGTACAGGTGACAGCTTTCAAGGGGTAGGTGGTGGAAACTTCAATGATCAGTCACCTGGGAACCAGAACTCTGGAAGTGTGGAGGGTGCAGCTAATGTAGGCCCAACTAATCAGCCTGGGATGGCAGTGCCAGATTTCCTGCCCCCAGCACAGCGTGTGCTGTTTATGAGACTCCAGCAGAAACAGCAAGAAGATGAGGAGAGAGCCAAGAGGCTGGCAGAAGGAGGAGGAACTGAAAGGGAGAATGAAGGTACTACTACACAACTTTATTACTTGCGCTTTATTACTTGCGCAATATTCAATACAATATCATACAACATATTTTTTGTTGAAACAACATGCATAGCTTTTATACAGGAATGTTCCCTTTTTACCCAAGTACCTTACAAGGAAGCTTTTGTATTATAACATTTTTGTCATACAAATAGCTGAGGTTTTCAAAGTGCTGACTTCAAATGTATATGTTGCCAAGGCTATTTCTGGGAAGGAAACATCTCAAGGACGGCCCAGGACTTCATAATACTGTAAACATCCTCTGGCCTGGGGTTGTGCAATCTTACCACAAAAATATCTTGTCCCTCCACTAGATGGTGCTTTATTGCACTAAAACTACTGAAACTAACGGAGGCTGTTTTCAGAGACTTCCAGCAAAGGAAAATCAGATTCAGGGCTTGAAACTTCTTTACTTTAGGCATTGGTGCTCCCAGCTTCAAAAAGTTGTGTGATAGAATGGTCACGGTCTCACAGCAACTGTCAATTAGTAAAAAATTTGTAGAGAAATTAAAACAAGTCACACCTCAACAACTATTTGTATTCGCACAAATATAATATATTTTGAGGTCGCACAGATTAAATTTCGGGAGCATTTGCGACCAAAGTCATCACAATTTCAAGCCTTGAGATTGAGCTCTAAATCTGTGCACTTCCTTTTACTTACAGGAGATTCAGCAAACTGGTATTCCAGTGAAGATGAGGATGGTGGTGGCAGTGTCACTTCCATTCTCAAAACCTTACGCCAACAAACCCAGACCCAAGGCCCTGCCAAGCAGGATGGAGCTCCCAGTGACCCTCGTCTACAAAAGTCTCAGCCTGCACTGGCACCCAGCCGACCAGCAGACCCCCGGCTGGCACGAGACCCACGTTTGTCCCGGAACACAGACTCTCAGGCACCCGAGGCCAGTGCTTCATCCTCCCTATCTCCTACCCCTTCAGACCCCCGACTTGCCCGGCATGTAGCCACCCATGCCCCTAAACCTGAGCCTCCACTTGTGTATAAACCCCCTCCGTTGACCGCCCCAGCCAGTAATGAGGAAGAAGAAGGTGAGAGGATGCTGAGGGACAAGCCTGTGCCCATCCCTCTCGACCCTTTAATGGGTATGGCTTTGCGTGATCCCCGCTCCCAACTACAGCAGTTCAGCCACATCAAAAAGGATGTAGTCTTGAACAAGCCTTCATTTTCAAAGGCGGTGCTTTGGAGTCCTGAAGACCTCATCCCTATCCCCATTCCCAAACAAGACTTGCTCCCACTGCCCCCTGGCATCCCTCCAGTTACCACCATGGATCCTCGTCTGTCTCGCACCCAGCCCCAGCACCACTCCGCTTCTCTTCCTCCTACTGCTCCTCCTGCTGAGCAGTCGAATCAATCCTCATCTTCCCTTCCAGACTTTGAGCTACTCTCCCGCATCCTCAAAACTGTCAACGCCACTTCATCCAGCCCCACTCAAAGTGCTTCTACAGGAATCTCTTCACCTCCGTCCATCTCTGCCGAGAAACCTGTTGACCCTCGCATGGCACGAAAAGCCCCTGCTGACCCCCGACTCCAGCCACAGAAATCTGCCCTTAAGTCCACCTTGGAGCCACCTGCTCCTCAAGGATCTCCCCCAGCTGCCTCCTTATCTCCACCTTCCTCCAGCCCCACCATCGCACCCTATGACCCTCGGCTGCTATCGGCAGGGGGGTCGGTTAGAGGGGTGGGATCTGGCGGTGGAGGTAGTGGTGGCGGCAGCAGCAGCAGCGTGCTGAGTGGCATCAGTCTGTACGATCCTCGGACTCAGGGCTCAGACAAGGCAGAGGGTTCAGGGGCAACTAGAAACACTAGCCCTCCCCCTGAACCAAAGTCAAGCGAAAGTACAGCAGCCTCAGCTAAGCCCAAATCTAAAGAGCCGCTGTTTGTGCGCAAGTCTGCACTGGACCAGCCGGAACCAGAGAAGAGCTCAACGGAGCAGACTACGGATCGCTACAACAGCTACAATCGCCCTCGACCCAAACCTTCACCTTCGCCCAATGCAGGGACTGCCGCAGGGGCCCCTGCTACAGGTGGTCCATCCGCAGCTGGTCAGGGCCCTGCTGGTTCTGCAGAGCAGCCAGCAGGGGTCCACAACCTCCCTGTATCCACACTGTTCACCATGGTAAAACAGGTCAACAAACCAAGCGGTACCGGCAGCCCGTTTGGCGGCAATAGTCCCGCCCAGCCTGACACGGCTGAACAGGACAATGCCTCTCTAAAGGACGTTTTCAAAGGCTTTGACCCCACAGCGTCACCGTTTTGCCAGTGAACTACTGTGCCGTTGTGAGCTGCTTTAGGACTTTTAGGTGTGCAGCTTCACTGATACCTGATATATAAAGATATTCACCCTGCCAGGTTACACACCACAGTATTCACATATATATATTTCTATTGGACGGTTGGGATTGGAAGGGATTAAGCCTGTACTAGTGAGGGAAAGATGAAAACTAAATGTCTATTTTAAAAACCAAATAAGAAACGTTTAAATAATTTCATTTTAAGGACCTCTATGGGTGTGTACATCAAGAGACACTGAATTACATTAATTTTGCCATTGTAAAATACAAACATTTTCCTCAGCCTATACCAAACAGGTTTGTTGGATTATGACCCATTAACCCCGCTACATCATCCTGCTTAAATTTGCCGTCTGACTTACTCCACCTGGCAGCAGGGAGACTTCATTTACTGCCACTCCCTCTGCCTCCTGTGGTGGAACTGAACTAGTTCCTGTTGCTCATCGTCACTTTTCATTTGCTTCCCACCAGTGGTTTAGATCCTTTTAATAAATTTTAGCTGTATTTCCTCTGCTTAGACTAGTTAGCTCCTTTTTCATGTCTGTATGGATGCCCCTTATATTCCTATTGTTTCAAATTCGTGTTTAGTCTGTTGATGCCACTCCACAGATGAGACCTACTGTTGTACGTGTTTGTCACATGTGAGATCATTTTAATTTATTTTTTATACTTAAGCGGTCTGCTATTTTTTTTTTCTTCTGTGGCTGTCAAATTGAACCATTTTATGAATGTATATATATATATATATATATATATATAAATATAAATATATATACATGTGTATAGTACATAATCTTCACATTTGGTTTGTAAATTACCTTGAATTGCTCAACAGCTGATGTTGATGGAAAATATATCATGTCTTTCTTTTGTTCTTACAGCTCTGTCACTCTTTCCCTGAAACGTGGTATGTCTCATTGACTGCTCTGAAGTATCTGGGTTTTTGTTTTTGGGTTGCCTCTCTGCAAAATGACAGCTTTGTAAATTGAAGTGTCCATATTTGACTAAAGGTAACATTTTGTAACCATTCATTGTAGGTGAAATTGTGAAGTATTTAATAAAGGCAATACCAGATTTAAATCTAGCAGGACCTCAAACAATGGGTGAATCAGCAGTGGTGGTTGTATCTTGATTTATTCTTTCATCTGTCTGTGTGAGCTTGATCTGACTCATTTCCTCTAGATTCCAGGTCTTCAACATTCCTCACTCTGACTGTTGGTATGCTTTTAAAAAGGGTATGGCAAACGGATTTTTTGTTTGCAAAAAAAAAAAAAAAGATTAAGAAAAGTCTGACACCATTCACTCATCTTAATGTCGTTCCAAACCTGTAAGACTTTCCTCTGCAGAACACAAAAAGAACAACAATGTTGGTTACCAAACTTTCAAAGAATATCAAAATTTCTCAAAATATATTATATGTTCCACTGAAGAAGAAAAAAAAGCCATAATGACACGAGGGTGAGTAAATGACAGAATTTTTGGATGAACCATTACCTTATTGGCACTTCAAAGACGGTTCATCACCAATGCCAACCGAGGAGAAATTGCAGTCAACTTAAAATGGTGTCCATTTGTTTCTCATCTCAACAGTGTCATTTGCTGTTGGGTTGAACGACCTCCCTAAATGAGAAACCCCAGAAAAGATCCTATTTGACTATGTTTTACATTTAGTCTGTTATAAACATTTCTATACAGGGCACCACCATACCCTGCTGTTTTATAACGAGTGGCAAGAGTTGATTTTCTTTGGCAGGGGAAACAGGCCTTGATTAAACAGAGGCTAAATTTGCGTAATGTTCTTATAAAGTAGCTTATTTTAGCCCAGCTCCTTTGTTTTAAACTAAATGCAAAGCTTTTCTCAGAACAAAACTACAGCTACTTGTAACGGATGTACCTTCAACACTGATTGAAAATAGAAGAGTTGAATGATGCATCTGAATTTTTTAAATCACTAATCCTCTTAAATAAATTTAGAATAAGCTTGAGTAAATATAGTGTCCCTCATATTAACCATAAAATATTTGACAAGTAGTTTTAATTTCTTGTATAAGAATGTTTCATATTTTAAATATATAGGCCATGAAATACAATAAAGGTAAAGGTCTCTGCCATTTAATTCACAGCTAATAAAGCCTCACAATTAAATGATTTATGTCGAAAAAAATGTCAGAGACTACCGATAAAAACATTTTACTGTGAGCCTATTTTTAGTTTTATTTTAACTGGAAGCCCTGCTGCCAATCTAGAACTGTTTAGGAGATTAAGTCGTACTAAACATAACGCCAAATTTCTACAGCCATCGTGTTTGCGATTCCCATGTGGTCACAACTACAACCTTCTCTTTGGTCCCTCCACCCTATTTCCTGCCCTCTTTGAGGAATTCCACCCAGCGCTCGTTTTTCTTGGGAAGACTGATCTGAGTCCGGGACTGGAGCAGGAACGTGATGTCTGCTTAAGAGACCTCAAAAACAAAACTGGCTTCCTTTGGGAAAAAAACAGATGGGGAAATTCAATCAGTCAATGAGTGGAGCCTTCCTTTTAACTCAAAACACTTTCTTCCTATTCCACTGGTGTGGATAAAGGGGAAATAACATATTAAAATAGATTGTTATGTAAAATAATATTCTGGTTGTGACAGAAATAGCATGGAATATTCAAAGTCCTTTGCTTTAAAAAAACAACAACACAATTATGAAATGCAGTTTAACTGCATTCATTGCAACTTTTTAACCAAGCCATGTATAGGCTCCATGTAGCCTATGCTTCACAGCCAGATTACTGTAAAAGAACATTTTGGTTTGGTTGATTTAATGTGTACGGAGTCCCGCACATGACAGTAAAAACTAGTAGGCTAAATCATGCGCACGATTTATAAATCGAGGGAACGAATTAGTAAAACGTGCGTTTTTCTTGCATGTCATGTGCGGGGTTCGTAAATGAAAAAAAGTCCTGCAATCAATTAAAATGTACTTAAATGCTAATAAATACCCAAACTTTTTCAACTATAATTTTAAAGGTGAAAATATTTTCATATCATTGAAAATATACTTGTTTTGGTCAGTATTATGATTTCTTATTGTTACTCCATTGGATCTCAACAAAATGTTTGGTCAATATATATATATATATATATATATATATATATATATATATATATATATATATATATATATATATATATATATATATATATATATATATATATATATATTAGTGCCCCTATTATTCTATTTTAAAGGCTCCAGCAACAGGTTTACATGCATCAAAGGTCAAAAACACTTTAATTTTTCAATGATTCTCAATCAACTTGACTCTCCAAACCCCTCCTTTCCGTGAGCCTGCTCTGCTCTGATTGGCCAGACGACACAGTCTGTTGTGATTGGTCTACTGCTTACAGCGCGCATTTCGGAAGCTAAACTCCATTACCATAACTTAACTTTAGCTTCAGAGGTTTAGCGATTGTACACACAGTAAAAACCGTAACAATGACATTGATTTTACCATATCATCACGAGTCTGATGATGAAACATTGGAAGAACTAGATCCTCCATCGCAGGGCGTTTCTCAGTGATGCTCTACTCAGTTTGTCGCACATTATGAGATGTTGCAGCTGTAATTCCTCATCATCAAGTGCATATCTACCAACAAACCGATGTGTATAGTTCTAATTTGTTGCGGTGCACATGCGGGAACTGTATCAATAACCGCGTGTATGTTAACCGAGCACTAACGTGAATGACTGATGTAACTAATCTTGCTCTATCCTTTATCTTTACTCAAAGTAGTAAGAACAACAGAAACTCTGCATTAATGGACACAGTTTTAGGTAATAGTGGCCCACAGCTGCAAGCAGAACTAGTTCAGTAAGACCGTAAGAATGTGAGTTAGCCGGAGACCTACACAATATAAAACACAAAACTATGTGTTTTGAACACCCGGTAGAAAATATATACATCAATAATTAATCATACTTACAGGTTGTGATTCTGAGGAGCAAGCAGGTCCGAAAAAACAGGGTACTGACCCATCTTTCAAGAGCAAGCGTTTTTCAAATCCCACGTTGATCTAATCCCAGAGATTTGAGAAGCAGTCGTTAGTAAAAGTATGCTTGAGGGTGTGTCAAGTTGTTCGCGGGTGGACAACGTACAAGGCGGGCATTATGCAAATATATTTTCTAGTGAAGTAGAACCATCACACAGTAGGATTCGAAATACAAATGACTCGTATAGGTGTTTCCGAGTTGATTTTGTTCTTTTTGGAGTCAATAACTCCTGCACTTTTGATTTTACAACTTTGCAGAATGTTTACATTCACAAACAGCTATATTACACACTGCATGAAAGGGAATATTCGAAAATCTATAATAGGGGCACTTTAATAAACAAACCCAGTCATGAGGGGATATGTCACTGAGGACAGTTACACCATCATTAACAATTGATGCATATACTTGGTTATACCAAGTAAGCAACTTTCAATTTCAACTCAACATGCATTACGTGTGTCTCTGTGTGTGAAAGAGCTACTTAATTATAATTACTGCAGTGAATTGAAACATAGTCTACACTGAGTTCCCACAGCAGCCCCTCGACCCTCTGGGAACTCTCTGCACTAAATGGGTCATATGGTCTGTTTATTTCTTTTCCTGCTGAGCTGCCTTTTCCCAGGTCTGCTCTCATTAAATTGCTGTAGTAAATCACACCAATTTTTGTGACGTCAATGAAATTGAAGTGTTAAACTATTTCAGACTCGGCTAAAGATAAATATGTAAATATTTTATTTGTCACACTTTGTTCTATTTAAGTCCTTTGTAGTGTTTTCTTATCTTATATTGTATTCACTGCCTGCACTGGCAGCAATGTGTCCTTGTGAGGAACAGAGACTAAACAAGAATGGAATCATGTATTGTTACAAACTGGTTAAATTCTGTCCATTTGTGTTTATGGCATGCAGGCTTTTAAAACATTCTTCCACCTAAATCTGAAAAGTAACTTCCGGTCTGGAAATGGCGTTCCTTCTCTGATGATGTCAGTTTGACGGCTCAGGTTTGAAAATGCGTAACCACTCCCCTCCAGCCGTTAGTCTGCTATGAGCGAGAGATGGAGAGGAGGAGCGCTGAAGTAAAACACTTCCCTCTATTCAATATTCCGTTTCACTTGGAAATACGTCACAGCACTGAAGAAAACTCGCTTGCTACTTCCGGTTCACTGGGACTTTAAATTTAACTGAAACTGGGATGGGATTTATTTCCCAGCATGCTTTGCTATAATACTCAAAAGGGAGAGTAAATGTTCAAATAAAGTGTTATATGATTTTTTTTGTTGTTGTTGTTGTTTTGTGCAAGATTAATGTTAAGTGGAAATTTGTGTTTAAAGTTGTATTATGTTAGTTTAGAAGAGTTTCTGTTATGTGAGGTTTTTTTTGGAGGGTTATGGTGATGGGAATGAGTTCAGTTTGAGAACAGATATACAGTATGTTAAATGTTCTATATTGCTGTACTCATTCAACAAGTGCTTTGCTATGCTAATGACATCAAAGCGTTAGCAATTAGCAAGGTAGCATTTATTGAATTAGCAAGTTAAAGTTAGCCAAATTTCCACTACTAAAAATAGTTGATCATTTTAATTTAAATGTATGAATTAACTTACTCAAATATTTGAAGTTAAGAGCAATTAAAATGTATGAGTACAAAATAAAAATCAGCAAATTTTGCTTACTTAAACTTTAAAATTTCTTAACTTAAAAAAATTGATGTATCAGTTTTGAGTGTTGCCACCTTATTCAGGTTTACAGTTCAGTGATTTATCAGGCTCCATCTACTGTATACAACATAACAATGTTATGTTATTTATTCTATAGATAGAACAAAATAAACACTATTATATAGGCTACTAAAAAGTCTAATTAGCATTTACAGACATCAATATGCCAGACATCAGTAAAAGACACAACTGTTGAGTGTGATTTCACAGTGGAATTACAGCCCTTTTTTCCATCTCAGCTTAGTGTCATCCTCCCATTATGCCTTCTGACAGGCCTGTGTGCTGAACACTGTGAAAACACTCAGAGCACTAATGCAAACCACATGTCATATCTCGAAATTCCCAGAATTCCTGCTAGTAAGGTCTCTTAGCTAGTCAATTGTCCTGCAAAATGGGTCTCTCATTTAGCATTCCCCATTTACTGCCCATTCATACAATATACACAGTAACATCTTTGATGGATTGACGACTTGCAAGGGCCCCGCTGGTTGACCCGTGGGTTCATCCTGGCCCTCTGCGTCAGAGCTGACCAGTAACTGAACCCTCAAGTGCTAAACCATTAATTCAACCAGAACAGACATTAGACCTTCCAAGGAATATGTGGAGGAGGACGGTCTTAATCCTCAGATGGTTTCTGCAATAATCTGTGAATTGGGTGTTGTAATGAATATATGTGACCTTACTGAAGACTCCACAGTTTCATAAAACATCACAGAAGTATTTATGCCACTACAGTTTTGTCTGTCAGAGGAGAAAGGGGAATTTCTAGGTCACTGAATCATAGTCGAAGGAACTTTTTCACACAGATAATGAGACACTATGGAATACTATTCAGACAAGTGGGTCAACACTATGATACATAAGGTGAAATGATGTTGACATTTACAGGAAAAGCCCTGAAAACTTATTCCAACACACTAAATACTGAAAACATATTATACTGAGAAAAACGGGTTTGAATGCGATGTGTTGAATGTGTGTTAAAGTTATACATTCTGTGAATGTTGGAAGTCTGATAATAATTCCAGAGGTAGTCGTTGATTTTAACATTAACTGGAGCTTAAACCCACAGAGCCATAAAACAAGACCTGTTTTAAAGGATGGTTTGAGAGGGCCTTGTATGCATATTTGTAGTCTGAGATCAACTTGGCCCATAGTAAAACTACGTAGACTGTATCAAACAAATGTTTCCAATTTGGAGCAAATTAATTTAATAAAAGTAGGTTCTCTTTGCGGTTTTCAACATTTTAAGGCGCTCACGTTTGCATTTTTGTCTTCAAATGCTCTGATGATCTGCTAGTCAGTCACATAGATATTCATCACTGTTTCAAACTAAAAACACATAAAAAATGATTAATCTGGTTTCTTTGGAAAGCCATTACACAATTATGCCATAAAGTATTTTTTTTTAAATTAAAAAACTTCCAAAACGATAATCAGAATGGATAAAGTAGCCTATAGAGTTAATGTTTTATAACACCTGATTCTTAAACGTTACTTTAGCTAACTGGTATAATGAATTGTAGATTAAACAACAAAAAATAATATATAGAATTTAACTTACAAATAAAGCCACTGTCATTAAAAAAATAATAATAAAAATAAAAATTCCTTTCAAACTTTTAATGCTTGTCAATTAAAATCTATAAACAGTTTTGTGATTATTCTATGTAGGCCTATATTAATTTGTTCAAGGATTATTTTTGAAAAAGGTTAGAGTGTTACCAGTAAAGGGATATTACAACATTGTTTCTGTACTTATCTTGCTTTGTTTTTAGGCTATTTATGAGACCTACAGGGTAGGGCTTGTGTATCTCAGTGGTTTTCAAACCCCAGCCCTGCACATTTTGAGTGTCGCCCTCATTTATCACACCTGATTTCACTCATCAGCTCGTCGGTAGAGACCGCAAGAACTAAACTGGTCAACAGAAGAAAAAAAAAAACCTTTCCTATGCATTTGCTATGCTCAGCAGTCTGAAGGTTGAGCAAAAGTTCACCACTAAATCAAACTTCTGTCATCATTTACTCATTGTCATGTCATTCCAAACCCATCTGACTTTAGTTCTTCCGTGGAAAGCAAGAGATAAGAGATAAGAGGTAAATTATCAACGGGACACGTTTACCATAATGTTAGAGCTATAATGAAAGTGGATGGGGACTGGGAATGTCAAGCTTAAAAAAAAGATTACAAAACACCATAAAAATAGTCTACTACTGAAACACCTAAGTCATATGATAGTTTGAGTGAGGAACAGATTGAAATTTAAGTTGACTAAAGCTTGTGTTTGACATCCCTGGTCACCATTTACTTTCATTGTAAAAGAGCAGCGTGGGCATTATACTATAAATAATATATTTTGTGTTTAACAGATGAGAAAAATTCATAAGAGTTTCGAAAGGCATAGGATTAAGAAAATGGTACTTTACGAGTGAACTGTCCCTTTAATTACAAAACAAAACAAAAAAATAACTGACGGAGGAAACGAGCACAAAATATGCCGTGCCTCTGCCTATATTAATACGCGCTTCAATACAGCTTAGGAAAAGATAGTCACCGTACAGTGGCGCAAACGCTCATTTTAGGCTTCCTCCTGCCAAAAAATGTCATCATTCACGAGCATCATGAGCGCACGCCCCCGTCCCTGCCCTTCTGCAGCTCGTCACCCTCACCCTCACCCTCAGCTTCAGCTTCAGCGCACTTAAGAGGTTTATAGCAACCCTACCGAGAACGCGCACAGAGAACAGCTTATCCACTAACACCCCGGAATAACATACCAGAACAAACGAGGGTTTCAACGCAAATACCAAAGGCAAGTACAGATACTTTCACATGAAGTTTTGAGCATTGTAATTTAAATATCAACTTGTTAAACTCTACGTCAGTGCTGAGATGTGTCAGGTTATGATTAGCCTACTTGGTTGAATCTGAAACATTGCCATTTTATTTCCTCTTATAAAAACTCATAAAACACTGAACTATTAACACTGAAAAGTTGGCTTCTTTAAATGTTTAAGGAAACTTTTCATTTATGATTACGAAAACTGAACTGAAAACATTCAACACTCATAAAATCAAGTAAGTTAGACATGACAGACATTATTGTAAGGACACATATTATTACATAGTGATGAAAACACTGTTTACAGTGGAAAATGGCTTTTTCATTGCACAAATCAGGATCTTGGTGACTGTAAAAGCCCTTCATTATTATCTATACTCAAACAAGGTTTTAGTCTCATCCACGTCTTAGCTATATGCAAAAAAGAAAAACTGATTTAAAAATAAATAAATATATAAGATAAAATAACCAACCCCACCATTCTCTAAAGTCTAAACACCATAGTGGGTGTGGACTGAAGTCTCAACTATGTTAAAGCAATGACACCATGTGGTTCACTAGGGAAATCCGGGAATTGGCTGATCTCAAGGACTAGCAGTTTAACCATTACATAATAGGAGTGTGTCAGTGTAACTGGTTCAAGTGATTTTCTGAAGGTCACGAGGACGCATGTCATTATAAGAGAAATACATTAGGCGATGCTTCTGCTCACCATTGACAGAACACACAGCTTTTGAACATTCAATATATATTTTTGTCTTTCTTTTAACAAACATGTTTTCACAGTTGCGTCACACTGTGAAATGACTGTGAACAGTCTAAATGGTAAAAACATATGGCTCTCATAGAGAAACAATAACAGAAAAGTGCTCGTTTTAGTGCACGTTTTAATGCAGCAATGGCGTAATTAACTTAAGGCTGCTGGGTGAAGCAAAAATAACCACTCTGATGTCTTTTCCCTGTCTATGATCTGGATACATTTGCAGTCCCAAGAACTGGTCAAAGCTACCCTCAGACTGAACCAACTTACTTTGTGTGTATATATATATATATATATATATATATATATATATATATATATATATATATATATATATATATATATATATATATATATATATATATAATATAAAACATGTAGCCTATATAACATTTATATATCATGAAAATGTTTTACTCCAAGTAAATAATAATACTGTGCTGTTAGTCTGTTGTATTCAGTGATGGAAAGAAAGGTTGTGCAATCTTCACACCATTTAAATGTTGAATACAATAGTATACGTCAGTGTGGATGTAATTTAGTGGCTGGAGTTCAAAGGAGAAAAAACTTTCTAATCTCGCTTTCTACTGCCAATAATGTTCTGGGGCAGTCAAAATACACTCATAAAGGCATACATGCAAACAACATCTTTGCTATTATATCTTATAAAAAAATCCAACAAATCCCTGAAACATGTTTTGGAATAAGTGAAATGTCTGAGGGTTTGTAATTCATAGGTAAGTAGCTGCAGAGACCAGAGAGAAAAAATATAAATCACCGCTCAGGGGAGAAGAAAAACAGAGTTGTTTTCTTTCTTGGATATATTGCACAATAAACGTGCTTTTCTCTCTCTCTCTGTGTGTGTGTTGTGTGTGTGTGTGTGGTGTGTTGTGTGTGTTGTGTGTGTTTTGTGTGTGTGTGTGTGTGTGTGTGTGTTTTTAATTCTACAACACACTCTTGACTTTCACAGATTGTAAATCTTTCTTCTACTTTTTTGTTCCTCAGATCTGCTGTTGTGATAATACATTCCAGGAGCTGCTGAAGAGTTTACATAAGACATAAAGGACGTCGCTTCCAGCTGCTATTTGGGGATTTAAAAGTGAAATAAAGGTGACCAACCAATCAAAACGTATGAAAGAGCTAATATCAGACTGAGGACTAAGTTCCTCTTCATTTCTACTACAAATATCATCACAGCACAGACGTTTCACACCGAATACTGGGAAACAGAATGCCAGCGAAGACACCCATATACTTAAAGACATCTACACCAAAGCGAGGCAAGAAGTTAAAAATACGGGACGTTCTATCAGGCGACATGATAAGTCCGCCGTTGGGTGATGTTCGTCACAGTGCCCATGTCGGGCCTGAGGGGGAAGGGGACATGTTTGGCGATGTGGGATTCTTGCAAGGCAAACTTGACATGCTTCCTGCCCTCAATCAACCACCCAGCTCTCGTTCTCACAGCATGGACAGAAGAATGGATGAGATCTTCGATGTGAATCGCAAGAGCCACACTTTCCATCGCAGTCATAATTCTCATCACAATTCTCTCCTCAAAACCACAATCTCCATGCCAGTGTTTATCGCACCAGTGCAACCTCCTCCTAAACCCCCTCGTTTGCATTTAGACGAGCAGTCGTCTCCTGTTCATCAGCAGCAGAATCGCCATCACAGTCCACAGCAGCAGCGCTCCATGTCTGTGTGTGAGGAAGGAATTGGAAAGTGCAGGGATGACCTCAATCTCTCTGCCTCGATCCCAGTCCTGCCACACCTGGTGCCTTCCACAGGCTCCTTATCCGAGGTTTCCTCGGACGACTCCATGTCGGAAGGCTGTTGTCCGTTGGATCCAAAACGAGGCTTGAGCCTGGATTCTGATGCAGGGCTCAGCAATGAGGACCTGCGGAGCGAACACTGTGATTCTCCAGCTATTTCACCCAGCATGTCACGCTCAGAGTCCCTTATGGGTTTGGACCTGGATCTGGGACCATCCATTTTGGATGATGTTCTTAGCATCATGGACCGTTATAAGACTGTAGAGGAGAGACATGAGATATAAGGGGATTCACTTCAGATACTATGATATAGGTGTCAGCTCACCCATGCCATCTTATTATGCCTGTTTCAGAGGACAATGAAAGAATTGGGATTAAAAAGCAATAGCTGGTTGTGCCACAGTTGCTGCGTTATGGCACATTTTTAGCCACATGCAATAATTCATGAATTATCACAAATAGGCAATAATTGTTGCAGGTTCTTCAGGTTCATCAACTCTGTGATGCTGTCATTTTTGTTTTTTTTAAATACAGTGATCAATCGATCAATTCCATAAGGTGATCAGGTCATAACACAACAGTGTTAATAGATAAAATTACAAGAGCAGTGTTTACCTGGGCTTTGGTCATTCTGACCTAACTGGAGATCACTTACAATCTGTTCATTTTTATATTTGCTGTTACTTATTAAGCTATGTTTTGCAGGGGGAAAAAATGGGATTTTGGCTATATAGTAAATATTTCTTGAAAATGTCACAAAAAAAGTTTAATAAAGTTTTGAGGAAGGTATAATTTTTAGTTAATTTAGGAGCATATTATCAACGAATGGCCCATATGAGTAAATTGTAGAATATTGTATTCTGTCTAGCCTGTGATCGAAGATACTTATTTTCCCTGCCTATGAGTACAAAGGAAATCACTTTGTAATGGTTTATCTTTGTTGGGGTATAATGTATAAAGTATATTTTATTGCATTGTAATATATTAAATAAAAATGTTCATGTAAATAAAATATTATATAAATGCATGCCTCTGGTGTTTTAAAAATCTTTCTTTCTTTCTTTCTTTCTTTCTTTCTTTCTTTCTTTCTTTCTTTCTTTCTTTCTTTCTTTCTTTTGATTTTTTAAAATCTATTCTTGTATTGATGTTTATTGTATACACTGCAGTATGGTCAAAATATTAAATATTTATATATTATTATTTATATTATATATATTTTTAAACATTTACACTAAACTCTTTTTTTTTTTAAATAATTAATGCTAGTAAAATACAACTAAAATATTATTTTTCTAGTACAAGTTCATTCAGGACTCCTTTTTGATAATTTAGGTCTAACCCCATGGTTCTAAATGTACTTCCGCCATAAAGTTAAATTGACATGCGTATCATCCAATGAGATGAGAGCCTGGGGCGGGTTGTCAAGTGAACAACCAATCACAGAAGCAATATACCTTACGTGTTTTAATTGCGACAACTTTTCGTGCTACTAAGAACACCCGTATAACTCGATAGTAGTCTTTTGTGTAATATACGCATGACAGTTATATAGACAGATATAGTATTGTGTAAAATGATAGAAAACTGACCACAAGAAGTATTATAGTGCTGCAAAGCTACCAACTAACATGAAGTGAGTAAAACAGTCAAATTTTAATATAAGGACTATATAAGGACATTGTTGCAAATGTACCAGAAGTTTTCTGCTCTTAATTCCCCTTTCATTCCTTTCATCCAGGCTGAATATCGACGGGTTATTAGTCTACTTTCCGTATGACTATATTTATCCCGAACAATACTCGTACATGCTTGAGCTGAAGAGGACGCTGGATGCAAAGGTATATTATAATCCATTCATCCATTGAGACAATTTCGTGTGTGTGTGTGTATATATATATAAAATACATTAGAATTATGGGTTATTGTCATGACGTTATGCAGTGTTACGTGCAATACTATGCAATGCATTTTCTATTACTTTACACAGAATGATTTCTTTTAGAATTATCATACATGCAGTTTTTGTAATCTTATATTAACTGAGACAGAGACTATATGGGATATTTGTACTTTTACAGTTGTCTCACAACAGGGTGTTTAAATGACCTAGTGAAAGTTAAAAGTAATTAAAAAACCTGAAGATAACTTGTGTTTTTGTCTGTCTGTCTAATTGTTTCTCCCTTCTATTGTGTGTGCAAAGGGTCATGGAGTTCTTGAGATGCCCTCAGGAACAGGAAAAACTATTTCTCTTCTTTCCCTCATTGTTGCTTACCAGAAGGTCTGGCTGTGTTTTACAATTGGAAGCTTCACTGTAATGACAGTTTGATGCATATATCTTAATTTACATTTTCACCTCTTGCAGGCTTACCCTTTAGAAGTCACCAAGCTTGTCTACTGCTCTCGCACTGTGCCTGAGATAGAAAAGGTATTCAATAACTACATTATATACATGTTTACAACCCACGTTTACAATTTTTAATTACAAAATTAAAAATTAATCCTATTTTAATTGCTTTTCATCATTTAATCATGTATGTTTTTTCTGCATCCTCTCTGCTCCTTGTCAGGTTGTTGAAGAGCTAAGGAAACTAATGGACTATTATACAAAGCAAACAGGAGTAAAAAATGACTTTCTCGCACTGGCACTTTCTTCACGGAAAAACCTGTGCATTCATCCTGAGGTAGAAGCTGCTAAATAAGCAGATTTGTGTGTGGCTTCAGTAAAATTTGTGTACAGTTGAACTCATTAAGTGAAAGTGAATGTGTGATTACAGGTGAGCTCTCTGCGTTTTGGAAAAGAAGTAGATGGAAAGTGTCACAGTCTGACAGCATCGTATATTCGAGCGCAGCATCACAGTAACCCGAGTCAACCTGTCTGCCAGTTCTATGAGGTCTGAAGCATTTCTCAAGTATATACTGTAGCTTATACTTGTACTTTTTACAATCCTGGCACAGTTTGGGTCATTTAGTCACAAGTGACTCAGTTTTAGGTCTGATTCCCTGTATTACAAAATAGTAAATATTTATTTATATATATTTACTATTATTATATAAAATATTTTTTTCAAGTTGTAATTTGAACTGTATAGTCTTTAATTACGTGCATATTTAAATTAAATAACTTTTTAAAAATCTTGTAATCAAAGTAAAATATTTAAGTAACACTAATAAAATTACAGGTTTAAATTTTTCCGATTTTCCTGTATGCAGGAATTTGATGCAGTTGGCAGACAAGTGCCAATTCCCCCCGGTATATATAACTTGGATGATCTGAAGGACTTTGGGCGTAGAAAGGGCTGGTGTCCGTACTTCCTTGCGCGTTACGCAGTGAGTACTTCGCTAGCTTTAGTATGATGTTTTTTGCGCATGCAATTGATTGTTGATGCCTTCATTGTTTCTTCATTCAGATTCTTCACGCAAACATAGTAGTGTACAGCTACCATTACTTACTAGATCCCAAAATTGCAGACCTGGTCTCTAAAGAGCTCGCAAAGAAATCTGTAGTCGTGTTCGATGAGGCTCACAACATCGGTGAGTAGCAAAGTGCTTGTCAATGTTATCCATATCATGCGGACAGATCATGGATATTTAAGCTGATATTGTTCCCTCTAGATAATGTGTGTATTGATTCCATGAGCGTCAACATTACCAGGAGGACGCTGGATCGCTGCCAGACTAATGTGGAAACCCTGCAAAACACCATTAGCAGGTGTGACCATATAGTCAGAGAGTGAATTGAGTATCTTATTTATTACTAAATGGTAATGTCTTTAATTTCCTGCATTCTGCTTGTGGTCTTTTAAAGAATTAAGGAAACAGATGCTGCCAAACTTCGAGAAGAATACAGGAGATTAGTTGAGGGTCTTAAAGAAGCAAATGTCGCCCGAGAAACTGACGTCTATCTGTCCAATCCAGTTTTGCCAGATGAAATCCTCCAAGGTCAGTTTTTATTATCTACATACAACGACCCACAAAGTATTTGGACATTTAAGCCACACTTAAAAACATGACAAAAATATGACTCTACGTCATATTCTCGCGCATGCGTCGTGGTGCTTCGTGAGTTCACGTCAGGCCCAGACGGAAGACAAGAACCTGTTGAATAAAGTCGTTATTTAGATTTTTTATTTTTGGGCATAAAAACTATTCTCGTCACTTCATAAAATGATTGTAGAACCACTGTCGTGAGATGGACTTTGTAACGACGTCTTTAGTACCTTTTATGGGTCTTGAGAGAGGAAATGTCATTGCTGCCAATGGAGGCCTTTCTGAGCCATCGGATTTCAACAGAAATATCTTCATTTGTGTTCCGAAGATGAACAAAGTTCTTACGGGTGTCGAATGACATGAGGGCAAGTAATTAATGACAGTTATGACTTTTTTTTTTTTTTTTTTTAGTAAGTTATGACTTTCAACCATCTGTTCCCAATTTTTTTAAATACTTTTTGTCTTGATTTGAACAATACATTTCTTTATCTATTCTATCATATGACTTCTTTTGTGACATGTTGTGCTTTTAAATTGCTATATTTTGGTTTATAAAGTAAAGACATTCATACATTTTTAAGTGTGGCTTAAGTGACCAGATATGTTTGGCATATGCGACTCCCACTGCAGAGGCTGTTCCTGGAAGCATCCGCACTGCTGAGCACTTTGTTGGCTTTATGAAGCGCTTCCTCGAGTACCTGAAGGCACGTTTGCGGATCCATCATGTGGTGCAGGAGAGTGCTCCTCAGTTCCTCAAAGACATCTTCGAGAAGGTCTGCATTGACCGCAAACCCCTGAGGTGAGAAAAAGAAACGGTCCGTTTCTTCGGTCATCCCTTACTGGAAATACTGATGGTCATTATTATTAAGTAATGAAGCCACATATTCAGCCCAGCCTAAATGTATATTTAATCCACTTCCAGATTTTGTGCTGAGAGACTGCGCTCATTGCTGAGGACGCTGGAGATTGCAGACATCGCTGACTTTTCAGCCATTACTCTGATCTCACACTTTGCCACACTTGTCAGCACCTACAGCAAAGGTAAGAAATTATGGTGCAGTCATATTTACCGTTGTTCTGCAAATTTACATGGAAATCCAGTCATTTCAATGGAAATCCAATTGCGTGTTCAAATTAGTCACAAGGAAACACCACAGTGACCAACAGAAAGCTGTTCTACTAATTATTTCCTTCAAAAGTGAGTTATTATGAGTAATTGTTCTCTTTTAGGCTTCACCATCATCATTGAGCCCTTTGAAGATAAAACGCCAACAATAGCGAATCCTGTTCTTCATTTCAGGTGCATTTATTCTGCTGTAATACAATCATTTCTATTAAATGTCTATTCATTTCAGTTTATTAGCATTATCACTAACTTTCCCTTTCTCTGCAGCTGTATGGACCCCTCTATTGCCATAAAGCCAGTGTTTGGGCGCTTTCAGTCAGTTATCATTACGTCTGGGGTAAGCTGTGACCCTCAATCCATATGCCACTATCTTTGCATGAATATTAGATTACACACACCCTGCCCACTAATCTCTTCATTATAATCCCACTGTAACACTCATGCCATCTGTGTAAGACGCACTTCACTTTCACCTTAAAGTGTGCAGGCCGCATTTGAAATGGGTTTGCTTTAGCTTGCTAATTGGTTTAAAGGGCACCTTTCATCAAACATCAGTAGCCTACACTTCGTTATTCTACTTCTGAAGTTATTTACTTTAGAAACGTCACTATTCTGGGTTAGCAAATTTTGGATTCAAGATAAAAAAATTTTATCTCTCTCCAAATAGACACTCTCTCCACTGGACATCTACCCACGCATCCTTGATTTCCGCCCAGTCACCGTGGCATCCTTCACCATGACACTGGCACGAACCTGCCTGTGCCCTCTTGTGAGTTATTACTGTGGCAATGTCACCAAACTGTATAAGAGTAGTTTACCATTTGAAGAAAGCAATTATGTAAATATTTGCTTATTTAATTGAAAGTTTTAAATGAAGATATGCAGGACGGGTGTCTTTTAAAGACAAACTTACACAATTTTCAAAGGTTCCCCCAAATAGACCAGATATTTTAGTATTATATTATGACAATATATTAAAGTAACCACAATTAATTTCTTGATTCCAGAACAGTAGTGTACTTCTTGTATTTGTGTCTTTTACTCTTTTAATTTAGATTATAGTTTGTTTTAATATATTAATAATAATTATTATTTATTTACTTAAAGCTGCTGTCCATAACTTTTTTTGTGTTCAAGATTTACAAAAATTATATAATGTACAACATGAATCCATTTTCCAAACCGTGTTTACCCTGAATCACTATGTTTATATCGGGACTATTTCAGACCGGTCTGGTAGGAACCGCTGCGGAGGAGCACAGTCCCTGCGTGACTCGCCATAGACATAAACAGAGAGAAGTAGCTCCGGCTGCAATGTTCTTCCACAAGACGCACACAGCTCTGTTTATTAACCGCTAGAGCGCAAAAAGTTACAGACTGCAGCTTTAAATACTTTCAAGTCATCCTCTGTTTGAGAACCACTGCATTAAGCAGTATTAGGAGTTTTTGCTAGACAATTTAGTTTTTCCAATTTTTTTCAGATTGTTGGCAGAGGAAATGATCAGGTAGCGATGACCTCCAAGTTTGAGACCAGAGAAGATTTTGGTAAGTTGTTTTGTGAATTTTGTTTGTGAAATTGGCTTTATTTTGGAATGCTGTTGAAAGATAACCATTTTATTTTTTACTACATCCCATAGCTGTGATCCGGAACTATGGAAACTTGCTGCTGGAAATGTCTGGCATTGTTCCTGATGGAATTGTGGCATTCTTCACAAGTTACATTTACATGGAGAACATCGTGGCCTCCTGGTATGAACAGGTATGAAGAAGCAACTTGATTCCTTCTCAGATCATTTAAATTGCTGTTATTATAATCATGACTAATTCACTTGCTGGATTTGTAGGGAATCCTTGAGAACATCCAAAGGAACAAACTCATTTTCATAGAGACCCAGGACGCAGCCGAGACTAGCATGGCCCTGGAGAAGTATCAGGAGGTCAATAAACATTGGGTTTTTAATGCTCTCTAATCCTATTTCCCTTAATCGTGTTGTGTAATGTTGACTTTATTTTAAGTTTCCTGTATTAATGTAATCACTTTTGTTATCTTTCACTTTCAGGCCTGTGAGAATGGCAGAGGAGCAATTCTTCTCTCAGTGGCAAGAGGGAAAGTGTCAGAGGGGATTGACTTTGGTGGATACTAGTCCCTTGATCAATTTGGTGCTTTCTTTAAAAAAACAAAAAGTAAAACCTCTTGTTGATCAGTTCTTCTTTTTAACCCCCAGTTCATCATTTTGGTCGTGCCGTTATCATGTTTGGAGTGCCGTATGTTTACACCCAGAGCCGAATCCTCAAGGTTTGCAGAGCTCACAGAGCAGGATTTCTTTCTAATACATTCTGTAACTGATAAACCCTGACCTGTTTTCTTGAATCAGGCACGGTTGGAATACCTCAGAGACCAGTTTCAAATCCGGGAAAACGACTTCCTGACGTTTGATGCAATGCGGCATGCGGCTCAGTGTGTGGGTAGGGCCATCCGAGGCAAAACAGACTACGGCCTGATGATCTTTGCAGATAAAGTAAGTAAACTGGTGGAAAAGTTGCACGCAAACCTTTCGTTGTCGTTTAATTGTTATTTTTCCCTCAGCGTTATGCACGAGCAGATAAGAGAGGAAAACTGCCCCGCTGGATCCAGGAACACCTCACAGATGGAAGCCTAAATCTGACCATTGACGAGACGGTGCAGTTATCTAAACACTTTCTGCGACAGATGGCTCAGCCTTTCAGACAGGTAAGGTCAAATCATGGGTGACCACGATCAGCCGTTCAATGATCTAAACCTGTCATGCTTAGTGGTTTTCATTCAGTAAGTTAGTACTTATATTCTTTCTAAATTTAGAAGCAACTGAAATTGTATGTAAGCAAAAAGTGAGCGTAACGAAACGTTAGCAGGGATGAGTTTGTCTCTGCATATTCTCATTTATGTTGAACTTTGTGTGGCAGGAGGATCAGTTGGGTTTGTCTCTGCTGACCCTGGAACAGTTGCAGTCTGAGGACATGCTGAAGAAAATTGCTCAGATTGCGCATCAAGCCTGAGGTCTCTTACAGTGGAAAGGAACAAAATGTGTATATATGTATTTTTTTTTTTTATGATACTTTAATATGGTGTTTTTTACAACAATCCCAGCAGCATTAATAAACGCTGTTCTTTAACCAGTGTCATTCTGTACTGTTTGAAGTGAAACTTGCTGTCTCAGAAGCAGCTGTAGAGGGCACACAGGCACACTAAATCACAACTGTAGATCACCACAGTTAGGGGAGACTACTGGAAGACACCAGGGGCCATTTATAAAACATGCGTATGCACGGATTTGAACTTAAGAGTGTGTATGCTAAAAACCACACTAACATTCATATTTATAAAAAGGAAAAGTGCTTTAGCGCCATGTCAGGGTCTGAGCAGACATATGCCCTCTTCCTTATGGCAGAGTTGGAGTACCTCTATATTTGGAAATCCAAGCAATTCTTGCCACCCACCCTTCTCAAGTAAAGGATTTGGATGTTGACTGTTGCTCTTTTATATGTTAATGACATTAATTTGGGGCGTTTACAAAGCCAACATCTGAAACCATTCAGCTATGCACAATTTCAAGATAATTTGCGATTTTATAGATTTCGCATCTGGAAGAAAGGTGAACACACTTTTTTGTGAGTATGTTTGTTCCCTGAATCATTCATACGTACATTTGAAAAATGATCTTAGATCAAATGTAGATTGGTTTTGATTAAATACAAACCCGATTCCAAAAAAGTTGGGACACTGTACAAATTGTGAATAAAAATGGAATGCAATAATTTACAAATCTCATAAACTTATATTTTATTCACAATAGAATATAGATAACTTATCAAATGTTGAAAGTGAGACATTTTGAAATGTCATGCCAAATATTGGCTCATTTTGGATTTCATGAGAGCTACACATTTCAAAAAAGTTGGGACAGGTAGCAATAAGAGGCCGGAAAAGTTCAATGTACATATAAGGAACAGCTGGAGGACCAATTTGCAACTTATTAGGTCAATTGGCAACATGACTGGGTATAAAAAGAGCCTCTCAGAGTGGCAGTGTCTCTCAGAAGTCAAGATGGGCAGAGGATCACCAATTCCCCCAATGCTGCGGCCAAAAATAGTGGAGCAATATCAGAAAGGAGTTTCTCAGAGAAAAACTGCAAAGAGTTTGAAGTTATCATCATCTACAGTGCATAATATCATCCAAAGATTCAGAGAATCTGGAACAATCTCTGTGCGTAAGGGTCAAGGCCGGAAAACCATACTGGATGCCCGTGATCTTCAGGCCCTTAGACGGCACTGCATCACATACAGGAATGCTACTGTAATGGAAATCACAACATGGGCTCAGGAATACTTCCAGAAAACACTGTCGGTGAACACAATCTACCGTGCCATTCACCGTTGCCGGCTAAAACTCTATAGGTCAAAAAAGAAGCCATATCTAAACATGATCCAGAAGCGCAGGCGTTTTCTCTGGGCCAAGGCTCATTTAAAATGGACTGTGGCAAAGTGGAAAACTGTTCTGTGGTCAGACCAATCAAAATTTGAAGTTCTTTTTGGAAAACTGGGATGCCATGTCATCCGGACTAAAGAGGACAAGGACAACCCAAGTTGTTCTCAGCGCTCAGTTCAGAAGCCTGCATCTCTGATGGTATGGGGTTGCATGAGTGCGTGTGGCATGGGCAGCTTACACATCTGGAAAGGTACCATCAATGCTGAAAGGTATATCCAAGTTCTAGAACAACATATGCTCCCATCCAGACGTCGTCTCTTTCAGGGAAGACCTTGCATTTTCCAACATGACAATGCCAGACCACATACTGCATCAATTACAACATCACGGCTGCGTAGAAGAAGGATCCGGGTACTGAAATGGCCAGCCTGCAGTCAAGATCTTTCACCCATAGAAAACATTTGGCACATCATAAAGAGGAAGATGCGACAAAGAAGACTTAAGACAGTTGAGCAACTAGAAGCCTGTATTAGACAAGAATGGGACAACATTCCTATTCCTAAACTTGAGCAACTTGTCTCCTCAGTCCCCAGACGTTTGCAGACTGTTATAAAAAGAAGAGGGGATGCCACACAGTGGGAAACATGGCCTTGTCCCAACTTTTTTGAGATGTGTTGATGCCATGAAATTTAAAATCAACTTATTTTTCCCTTAAAATGATACATTTTCTCAGTTTAAACATTTGATATGTCATCTATGTTGTATTCTGAATAAAATAATGAAATTTGAAACGTCCACATCATTGCAAATTTTATTCACAATTTGTACAGTGTCCCCACTTTTTTGGAATCGGGTTTGTATTTTATTTATGCTATAGAAAACAATTTGGTCACTTGATAAAAAGCACCAAATAATCACTTTCTGGGACAATCAAAATATGTTTCTGACTGGTTGGCACTGGCAATCGGCCACCCTTACAAAGAGAACAGGCTAGCCAATTAATGAAGTAACTGTGGCGAAAGTGTTGGGAAGATTCCAGGAAGAGAAAAGAGAGGAGAGCACCTGCAAATGAGATCATTGGTTACAACTGTATAAGAATAGTGCCCTGGCCAGAGACAAATTCAGATGTCCTACAGCAGTGGTTCTCAAACCTGTCCAGGGGACCCCCCACCAGTGCACATTTTGCATGTCTCCCTCATCTAACACACCTGATTCAACTTATCAGCTCATTAGTAGAGTCTGCAAGACTTGAATTGTGTGTGTCTAATGAGGGAGACATACAAAATGTGCAGTGGTGAGGGGTCCCCAGGACAGGTTTGAGAACCACTGTCCTACAGGCATCTCGGCTTTGTTGCTTTGTTCAATAAAGTCTTATTTTGACTTCTGGAACTCTGCCTCTTAAACCTTATTTGCAAGAACGGGCCATATCAGCTGTCATTCACCTATTTATCAGATAGTACACATTTTGATTAAGACAGAGGTAGAACAATTTTATTTGGTTCATCAGAAACATTGTATATATGTATATATATATTCTCTGAGCTCATATGCGCATATGTAACATTCAACCATATAGCATGTACAACTGTTTAGATTATGTAACAACTCATTGATTTTTATGTGCAAATGCCTTTACCTCTCAATAACTACTTCCACTAAACTAGATTCAAGTTATATACTGTATATTACTCTTGTACCCTCAAGTTCAGCTATAAAACCCTTCCTACTGTGATTAGAAGTGCTAAAACTAAAACAACAGTACAGCATATAGACTATATACACTGTGTTTGAAATTGAAAAATAAAAAGTCCCTTATTTTATAGGCACAAGTAAGTACCACAATGGTTTGACATTACCTCAGAAATGTTTCATTTATATTGGAATGTAACATGTAGCTTTAATTAGGAATTTTAAGTGCATTTAGATCAGATTTTAAGATTTGTGAGCAACTGAAATTGTTCAATTCCAATACTATAATTTTGCTGCATGATGACGTGAGAACATGGAATATATTTCACATGCTACAATATTCTAAATAAACAGTGTTAAGGTGGAGTCACATTAGCAAAAAAAATTTGAGAAATTTTGTGGGCAAAAAAAAAGGTTTATTGTCTATAGTGTAGTGATGCATGAAGCATAGTTCACACATAAGTTACTTTCAAACCAGGCAGAAAGTTGGTCAATGTGACAAAATTGCACATCCAACTTGAGCAAAATTTGCATGGGGAACTTTTTTGCCCTTGCCCGATTGTGTGGATTCCTATTGAAATTACCATTTTGCCTGAAAGTTTTTGCCAAGCAACAGTAAATGTGACCGGACCTTTAGTGAAAAAAACAGCATCCTGCTGAAGGTTGTGGTAAAAGTATAGTAATTGTAGGAATTAATAATTATTAAAATTGGATAGTACTATTAGTAAAACCACATTCTGTTCTTAGCTTTGGAATGCAATAGGTTAAGATTCTCTGTGACTTTTTATATTGCAAAAAAAAAAAAAAAAAAAAAAGAAAAAAAAAAATCCAAATCCAAATCCAAAGTGTGCTTCCCTTTCCCAGAAGCACTTTGACAGACTGCTTTATCATGTGCGCCTCAGGGAGGCCTGCATTCATTGTCACATACTATTTCTCATTTTATTGTCAAATACGATCTCTGCAGTTATTACAGACCATTCAGATGTTGACGTCATATGGTGTGGCTGAAGGTTAGCTGTCTCCGCCCAGAGACGCACGACGGGCTAAACTCTGTGTGCTGCAACTCAGACCCCGTGTGTCTGTCAGCCTCTTGGGCATCTGAAAAGATAAAACTAGGCTTTAATAATCTGTTAATTAATCTTGAATATATATATATATATATATATATATATATATATATATATATATATATATATATATATATATATATATACACACACGTTCAAAACTTTAGGGTCACTTATTTTTGGTTGTTGAATACTTCAAAATACTTTCATTCAGCAAGGACACATTAAATTGATCAAAATTGACAGTAGATTTTTATGAATAAATGCTGTTCTTTTGAACTTTATTCATCAAAGAACCCTAAAAAAAAATTTCAACATTGATAAGAAATATTTTTGAGCACCAAAACAGCATGTTAGAATGATTTCTTAGCGCACCTCTTCTAAACAAGATTTGAGGTATCATACATGTCCAAACCACAACGGTTGGGAAACAAGTTTAATATTTATGGTTAGGGGTCTGTTCAAATCCTAAACCCAAAGTATAATAAAACTATGAGGATTATGTGTGAAATATTTTGAAATACTTGAGAAAGTTTGAAGAGAAAAGACTCAACTTACCACAGCAGCCTCTTGATTCTCTTTAAGACTCACATTAAGCACATTGAGAGAATTGGCTCTCTTCATCCTTTTTAAAAATAGAGTAGTAGGTAAAAATTCTGCTCTATTCTACATAAAGTGATGAGAGATGAACAAAAAGCAGAATATCATTACCCAGCCGCTCGAGGGGCCGTTTCTTGTGTTCCAACTCCTTTCAGTTTCCGAACAAGCTTTTCGCTGCTTCGTCTTATGGATTCTCGGAGCTTGGTAAATGATCCACTGCGCTTTAGACTTCCCAGACCATCCTACAGTGTACACGTACACACACACACACAGAAGAAAGAGAGGAAAATAAACATAAAAAGCTATTACTCCTTATAAAACATAAATATTTAGATTGGACACATACCTGTCTAGAGCTTCCCTCCTCTGTATGTATCCAAACCGGCCGTCCGTCCCCTTTATAGATGTGAAAATATTCATTTACTATTGGACAGGTATGTTTAATAGGCCAAAATATGGTGTGTAAATAATTCTTTGAAGGCAGATATAAAATAAATTTTACCCTCCACTGAGCCGAACTCCTTCTCATGAGCACGAGTGAGAATCTCTTTATAAAGAGCCTCAGCTTGCCTGTATTTACCCTGCTTGAGGTAGCAGGAGGCCTGAGGAGCACATTAATGATATTGTTATATAACACATAATATAAAACTGCTATCATTATTAAGTAACTCATTTCCTATTCTCACAAGGTTGTTCTTCGTCTTGGCCACGTTGGCATCGTCAGGACCCAGCTGGCTCTGATAAATGTGCAGGGCGCGTTCATAGTACTGCTCCACCTCCTGGTATTTGCCCTGGTTCTGGCATAGAAGGGCCAAGTTATTCAGCTGCTTGGCTACATCGGGGTGATCCATCCCAAGCACCTGTCACCAGACAAAGATAGACAAGATATTTAGACAAGACCAGTGTTTCTCAACCTTTTTGACTCCAAGGCCCCCCCAATGTCCACAGCAATATTTAAAGGCCCCATAACTTTTCCAGTTGTTCTTGATTTACTGGATAAAGATTAACGATATGGATTTTTAAAAATATAATGTTTAATATATCGATAAAATAGAGCAAAGCTAGAAAAATGTTTGTTCGTTATAAAAATGACCATTGAGTTATAAGATTTTATTAATTTACATGACTAGAAATCAAACTTCATATTTCCAAGATTGTTGGAATCCTGGTTCAAAGAAAAAAAAAAAAAGAAGAAGAAAAAAAAAAAAAGAAATAGTACAAATTGTGTCTCATTTTAAATAATTTTAAGTCATCTTGAGGCCCCTAGTTAAGAAGTTGTATCTGCATGTAAAAATAATAATAACAATAAAAATATATTTATTTACAGAAGATATTTAAAGGTATATAAATAAGGGTGGTAATGTACACTAGCATTCATATGTTTGTGGTTGTAAAAAAAAAAAAAAAAAAAGTCTTATTTTCACCAAGGCTGCATTTTTGCATCAGCAAATCCAGTAAAAACAGGAATGCTGTGAAATGGTATTACAATTTCAGTCTTGTAATGGCAAAGCTGAATCAGTATCATTCCTCCAGTCTTCAGTGTCACATGATCCTTCAGAAATCATTCTAATATGCTGATTTGGTGTACAAGAAACTTCTATAAAAACAGTTGTGCTGCTTAATATTTTTGTGAAAACCAAGATAAAAACTATTATTTTACAAATTTAAAAGAACCGTAGAACAAGTAGAAATGTTCTGTAACAATGTCTTTACTGTCACTTTTGATCAATTTAATGTATCCATGCTGAATAAAAGTATTCATTTCTTTCAAAAGAAATCTTACTGTCCCCAAATGTTTGAACAGTAGTGTAAGTGGATATGATCTGGAGGGTGGGATTACCGTTCTTCTATTATGTCAGTACCTTTTCTCTGATCTCCAGAGCTCTTTTACACAATGGCTCTGCCTCTTTGTACTTCCCCCTTTTCCCATACAACACAGCCAGATTATTCAGAGTAGCTGCCACCTACAAACACAAACACATAAACTCAAGGAAAAGGATATGTGATTTTTTTTACTTTCTAAAGAAATCAAACAGTGCATACTGCTGGATGGTCCATGCCTAGTGTCTTCTCACGGATGGCCAATGCATCATTCAGGAGATTGGCAGCTTCCTTGTATTTGTTCTGATCCCTTTAAAACATCACATTTATAATAATTATTATTTAATAAGGTTATAATTTAAATACAAATATTGATTCTGTAAATGGTAACAGTTACATTTTTATTTGATGTTCTGTAAAACTGACCTGTACACTAAAGCCAGAATATTGAGCATGGTAGCAACATCTGGGTGACTGTGGCCCGAGGATTTCTCCAGATCCTCCAGAGCTTGCTTGCAGAGCGGCACAGCCACCTCATAGCGGCCCTGAGAGGCGTACTGGATCACCAGGTTGTGGAGCGTTCGGAGTCGGGCAGGGATCTCATATCCTCCTTGCTGGGCAGCGGCAGCGGCACTACTGTGTGGCCGAGACACTGCAAATACAAGAGCTGCGCTGAGAGCATGCTCCAATAGACGGATCATGAGTTCAAATCCATCTTGTGACATTTCTCAATTTCATGTCCTCTCCCCTTATCTCAATAAAAAAGCAAAAACATATTTCAGGAGTTTAAATTCTAGTTGAAGATGTTCTAAATCCTAACCACGCTTGAAATCAAACACCGCCCTAAACCTATCTTAGGCTAACCTAACAGCTGACATGGCAAAAACTCTGAAAACAAATGTGTAAAGGAACAGCTGTGGTCTGTGAGGAATGATGTACTGTGTGATTGCTCCTCCTCTTCAGTAGGAAAGAGATCATCAAGGGACTCCTTCCCTGAAGAAGAATCTTTATCCTCCTGCAAGAAACAAACAGCATGAACATGTCACGAGTGTGCTATTTAATATTTTGGAAAGCCTTAGACTAGTTGTTCTCAACCATGGTGCCGGGGCTCACAAGGGGGCTTCAGCACACTTCCAAAATAACTTATAAATATTTCAATTAATAAATGATTATGGAAGTTTAGGGTCCAATTCTCACTATTAACTAGTTGCTTATTCACATGCATATTGCTAGGATATTGGCTGTTTATTAGTACTTATAAAGCACATATTAATGCCTTATTCTGCATGACCATATTCTACATCCCTTAATCATAGACTTAACAACTACCTTAATAAGCAGTAATTAGGAGTTTATTGAGGCAAAAGCCATAGTTAACAGTTAGATAATAGTGAGAATTGGACCCTAATCTAAAGTGTGACTGAATATTAATACATTAAAAATCATACAATTCTAGTAGCTTTGTCATAATTGCAGCAGAAATACAGAAAAAAATCTTTGCCTCTATGGATGTATTCATCAAAAAGTTGTGTTTCTTTAACTTATATAGTATACATAACCATACAAATATAATGTATATCAGTTACTGTCCCACTGCTGTGTGCTGTTAATTCCACAGCATATATATGCCTGAGATGAAGTAAGAAATGTAATGTGTGAATAAAAAATAAAGATAAATATCACCTATGAGCACAATATTGTTTTTGTCATTACCAATCAAAAATTTTGTCTAATTATTCAAGTATGAAAATATGATGTGTGCATTTCAGATCCATAAAATGCTTAGCAAGACAAAGGAGTCTGCCATTTTAATATTCAAAAAAGTCATTTCCACCACAGAATGCTATTAAAAACAACTTGAGATGTGGTGTAAATGACACTTATGTGGGAATTGTTTTATTAATGTTTGTTTAATTAATATCAGGAAGCATGACTGAGCACACAACAACAGAACCACAAAGCTAGTCTAGAACAAAACGTTTAGCCTAATGTTTTCAAGATGAACCCCTACCAGAGGCGGCTCTTCGTGGTCGTACTTGCGGATGCTGCTCATGAACTGCAGGTGCCTGTTCTGCTCCTCTAAAGTAACCACTTCCTGTTCCCGCTCCTGTAGCTGCTGCTGGGCCCGGGCCAGCTCATCCCTCAGCCACTGGTTCTCCTGGCACAACCTTCGCACCTGAGCACGCAACTTCTGCTTCTCTGCCTCCAAGGAGCCCAGGTGTGCTGACAGTGCCATCATTACCTGGATGAGCGGGAAACACAGAGCTAGGGTGACTGGAAATGCTCTTAACGTGACAGATGAATGAAGATGACTGTGTTGCTCACTTGTGCCTCTCCTAAACCCAGCTCAATCCTCTCCAGAGACTCTAAAATGATGCTGGTCTTCTCCTGCTCCAGGCTGCCGCTCTCGCTGGACTTCTGGCTCTGGAGCGTTTCCTGCAGGCTGTCCAGCAGCGTGCGGTTCTCTCCACGCAGAGCCTCCAGCCCTGCAATCACCTGCTGGGTGCTGCATAGGATTTCCTCCCCTGACAACATGCCTCCTGGAGAGGAAAATGTATTTATTTGGTATTAATGTGTATTTAATGTACAAATTGAGCATGATTCTAAGGATCTTTTCACATGCAGAAATGCATTATAACTTTCCTACCAAAATTATGGAAATTATTTAAACATTTACAAGTAGTTAAAACTTTGTTCTTACATGAGGAGAAAGGTCACATTTACACTATCATTTTTTAAAGAAATTAATACTTTTATTCAGCAAGAATGCGTAATATTTAAAAAGCTTACCAAACCCTAACTTTTGAAGTATCCAAATGGCATACATGCAAATAATTATTCTACCTAGATACTGTATAGACTGGATTGAGTCAGATTTACTGATTAGAAAGCCTAACTATCATCAAGTCAGAAGGTCAAAAGAAATATTTTTATAGTGTATTTCCACACCACATTTTATAGTTCAGCACAAAACGGCTGCTACACTTCGGCTACATAAACTTACACAGACGTCACTGTTAATATGCCCAGCAAAATAAATAAACACTACTAAGAAATATGACACAAGCACCTACTAAACAAACAGGAACAAAAGGGTCACAGGTAAAATGACATTACACGCACTGTACAGAATATCAGAAACTGACCTTAATTCACACTTAAAGCACAATATCCTTTGGCAGCAAAGAAAGAAAAAGTTTCATAATAAAATGCATTCTCTGATGGGAAAACAACAAGTAAAGGTAACTGCACTAACAAAACAGCACCATATGTGTGATATGTTCAGATGGGCAATACACATGTTTTTCAGTAAGAACCAGAGAATACAACTATTTTATTTTTAAGAGAATAAGAGCAGAAAACCCCTTGTAGCTTTAAAAGACTGAAGTGAAGCTTCTTTGCCACCCCAACACGATGAAAACAAGCAGAAGGGTTGCTAGGTAAGAATCAGTTTACATGTAGGAACAAAGATCCTCTGGGGAGGTAAAGACCTGAGATAATGTTTACGCCAGACCGATGAGGTTATCATACACGTGATAAGCTACATGGTTTTAATGGTAATTAATTGAGAAAATAACAAAACAATGGTAAATGATGAATTAGGTACCAGTTTGGCATGTTTAAAGGGTGGAGTTGGACTAAAGGCTAAACAAAACAAAAAAGTGTCATTATTTACTCACCCTCATGTCATTTCAAACTGTGGGACACAAAGAGAAATTTTGAACATTGTGCTGGTCGCTCTTTATCATGCAATTATAATGAATGAAAACTGGAGGTGTCAAGACCATCATAAAAGTGTCATAAATGTCTGTTCATATGACTAGTGTGCTATATTCCAAATCATCGAATTCAGAATATCAGTGAATAACAAACTAAATGTCAGTCTGTTTGTTCTAAAAGCAATTGTATCGCTTCAGAGGACAGAACAAGAGTCATATTTTGTCATTTTACAGGTTGACAAACCCAATAATTGTTTCCTTTCAGTATAGTAAAAGGAATGGCTAAAATATCATGAAAGAATGAAAGTCATACAAGTTTGGATTAACAGGAGGGTGAGCAAATAATGACAAAATCTATTGTATTTGACTTTTGAATACTACATCATTTCTAAGTCTGACCTCTGGTAGTCTATTTCCAGACACGTTGTGTAAACAAAGCATAGAGATATATTTACTTTTAAATATAGATCTATCTATCTATCTATCTATCTATCTATCTATCTATCTATATATATATATATATATATATATATATATATATATATATATATATATATATATATATATATATATATAACCTAAAATGAATGAACTGAACTAATATCTTATAATAAACAGGCTATATATAAGATGGGCAGAGCCTTAAAAAGTGATTTTTAGTGGTGATAATTGCAGTTGACTTAATAAACATGACGACTTTTATCAGATTAGCAGTAGAATCGAAGGATAATTCAAGAAAACAAACCCTGACCAAGAAACGAGAGTGTAACAGTCTATCAAACCGCACAGTAAAGCTGTTTATTCTCCCAGCTCATTAAAAGAGACTATCGGTCAGTGAGTGCTCAACAGCTGATATTTATTTACCTGCAGTAACTCGGACAAGTGTCCGCGACGCGTCCCACCTTTACAGCCAGACAATTCCGACTAAAATATTCCACATCACATCTTTATTTCCCTGATGTAGTAGCGATAAATGATTAAAGCCGTCGCGGTCATTCATTCACCTGTTGTGGCGTTGCAGATGGGCTGAATTAACAGCGCTTACCTGATCCGTCATTGCACACCATGTACGGCGGCTGCGCGCGACCACACAGGCCACCTATCTGTGACAGCTCTGAACTGCGTCTGACTGAGCTTCATCATCATTTTATTTAAATAGTTTTGTTTTTATTGTCGCAGCTGCCAGTATTTATTTATTTATTTATTTTTTACTGTAAATGTAATGTTATATTTTTACAGTGTCTAGGCTATAATGAAACTAACTGACTAAAAGTGAGTCAGTGTATGTAAATATATGAGCTATGATTCCAAAGCCTCACATTGCAAGTACAGTTTAATTTGATTGACTGTTTTGTTAACGACAGCAGTAGTAACGGAGCCCACTAGTGGAAATAACAAAATACAAAAAAACTAAGCAAAATTAGTATGAGTATAATGAGTATGTATCGGCTGTATAATAATGAATAGGCCTATGTACTGATGATGACTAGCTGTCTAGGTAGAGTTGCTCGTGGCAACAAAAACATTAAACAATGCTTACAAAGTAAATGCCTGTGTTAATCTATTTGTTACATCACACAGTCACAAATTAGTCTAAACAGACATGCACAGGGAGGAGTCTTTCTGTGACGCCACATTGGCATAGTTTCAATAAAGCCGCTTAGGGTGAGTTGGGGCAAGAGGGTGGGGGTGTTGTCTGGGTGTAAAATAAGCAGCATTAGCCTCGGGCCTGTCAGATGGGTTTAACTTAATGATAGGAACCATACAGATCAGGATGCATCTTGGAAACTTTAACATACAAACTTATCAAAATAAGACTGTGCAGAACTGAGAGTGAGGAATGGGAGGGGTCAACTCATTCAGAATGCAACAGACAAAGGGAAAAGGCTGATACTGGCACACTGCAGCATGGAAAGAGTAATACCAGTGTATGATTTAGGAAGAAAAACGAGTCGAGGGATATAAAGTGGAAGGATCGTGATGGCGATGGGCAACTGTTGGCAGATATATGAGACTGGAATGATTAATGGGTCAGCTGCTAGAGGAGCTGGGGGCAAATACATTCCCAATAAGGGCAGCTTGGCTGGGCCAGTGCAGTGCAATGTTCTCAAACAGGGAGAGAGCTAATCTATATCTCTAAATGTGATGAGGCCAAAGTCAATAGAACCACTAAAAACCCCTTTTGATCTCTCTCTGTTGTGTTAGCTCAACCACACTTTATGTGGAATGACTGAATTTAATTTGTATATGAGGACATCTGAAAATGTCAGCAAAATGCAAATTCAAGAAATATAACAAATTCAGCAATGCCTTTCCAATTATTACTCCGCAACAACATAAACAAACAATCACAATTCTTAAACTTTTATCTTCAAACATAAATGTGTGGCTTTAGACTTGCAAAGTAGCAGTAGGGATGTATTGTTACTAAAACATATTATAATTTTATATTTCTAATTATGATATAATTTAGTTTCACTGGCTCATAAATGGCACATTATTGGGAAAACAATAACCTATGACATTTCAACATTTTATGTGTAATGGCCTGCTATATTCATATTTTAGGGTTGTAAAACTAGCTAATGACAGCCTTTATACTACAAACCCGATTCCAAAAAAGTTGGGACACTGTACAAATTGTGAATAAAAAAGGAATGCAATAATTTACAAATCTCATAAACTTATATTTTATTCACAATAGAATACAGATAACATATCAAATGTTGAAAGTGAGACATTTTGAAATGTCATGCCAAATATTGGCTCATTTTGGATTTCATGAGAGAAATTGTCTCAGAGAAAAACTGCAAAGGGTTTGAAGTTATCATCATCTACAGTGCATAATATCATCCAAAGATTCAGAGAATCTGGAACAATCTCTGTGCGTAAGGGTCAAGGCCGGAAAACCATACTGGATGCCCGTGATCTTCAGGCCCTTAGACGGCACTGCATCACATACAGGAATGCTACTGTAATGGAAATCACAACATGGGCTCAGGAATACTTCCAGAAAACATTGTTGGTGAACACAATCCACCGTGCCATTCGCCGTTGCCGGCTAAAACTCTATCGGTCAAAAAAGAGGCCATATCTAAACATGATCCAGAAGCGCAGGTGTTTTCTCTGGGCCACGGCTCATTTAAAATGGACTGTGGCAAAGTGGAAAACTGTTCTGTGGTCAGACCAATCAAAATTTGAAGTTCTTTTTGGAAAACTGGGACGCCATGTCATCCGGACTAAAGAGGACAAGGACAACCCAAGTTGTTATCAGCGCTCAGTTCAGAAGCCTGCATCTCTGATGGTATGGGGTTGCATGAGTGCGTGTGGCATGGGCAGCTTACACATCTGGAAAGGCACCATCAATGCTGAAAGGTATATCCAAGTTCTAGAACAACATATGCTCCCATCCAGACGTCGTCTCTTTCAGGGAAGACCTTGCATTTTCCAACATGACAATGCCAGACCACATACTGCATCAATTACAACATCATGGCTGCGTAGAAGAAGGATCCGGGTACTGAAATGGCCAGCCTGCAGTCCAGATCTTTCACCCATAGAAAACATTCGGCTCATCATAAAGAGGAAGATGCGACAAAGAAGACCTAAGACAGTTGAGCAACTAGAAGCCTGTATTAGACAAGAATGGGACAACATTCCTATTCCTAAACTTGAGCAACTTGTCTCCTCAGTCCCCAGACGTTTGCAGACTGTTATAAAAAGAAGAGGGGATGCCACACAGTGGGAAACATGGCCTTGTCCCAACTTTTTTGAGATGTGTTGATGCTATGAAATTTAAAATCAACTTATTTTTCCCTTAAAATTATACATTTTCTCAATTAAACATTTGATATGTCATCTATGTTGTATTCTGAATAAAATATTGAAATTCCACATATAATTTTTATAATTTTTAATATAACATAACAATAATGATATACAACAATATATATATATATATATATATATATATATATATATATATATATATAGAGCACATTTTCCTATAACAGAGTTGATATAGTCAACTTGATAAGGCCAGTGATATAAACAATGAAGTTCTCACAGAGACAAATATGAAGAAAATTCTAGAGCTGTCAAATCAATTAATTGCAATTAATCACATCCAAAATAAAAGTTCATGTTTACATAATATATGTGTATACTGTGTATAATTATTATGTATATATAGAATACATATACAGTACATACATGCAAATATTTCTTAAATATATACATGAATGAGTGTATTTATATATACATAATAATTATACACAGTACACACACATTATGTAAACACAAACTTTTATTTTGGATTTTTTTTTGTATTCTTTGTAATCAATTCAATTGATAATATGAATACAGAATACATGATAATGAATACAGATATACAAATTGGCTGATATTCTATTTCTATAGAATTTCTATAGCAATATCAATATCAGTTTATTTTAATTATACCAATAGTCAGTTATGAGGACACAAATTGTGCAGATGTTTCCTAAGAATGAGGTGCTAAGTATTTGTTTTAGACAAGCACCATTGAAAGAGGCTTTGGTCTAAGTAGACAGGTTATGGAGAGCAGTGCTAAGCACAGAGAATGCAATGAACATTTCTGTGTGAAGCCCCTCCACACCTCAGGTGACGTGCACAGCACAGCTGTTAATTCAACCGTTACAGCTGTGCTTTCAAGGAGGAGATTTGTAACAGCGCATGCAGTAGAGTCGACAGGTGTCTGTGAGCAAGATTATTTTATTTCGATTGATTGTATAGATGTGGGAGATATGATGCTATGCAGAGCCAGCAAAGTGTCAGTTCGTGAATCAAATGCTCAATGACCTTTTCACTGACAGTAAAAGCAAAGCGAGAACATATCTGGCACATTAACGCTAAACCATGTGACTCGATGTCATCCAGCAATGTTGATTTTCAAAAAGATGTACAGACCCATACTGCTGCACTAGAAAAACATAGCACATGTGGGACATCAAAGATTCATTTCACATGCATAAATACATTTTGATTACGGTCACTCTAAATTCTGGGGGCAGAGGTCAATGGACAGGCAGAGGGAGGGACGGACGAACGGTGGGACTCATAACTGAGTCAGTGCAATTCAATCTGGCGAGATGGCATGAGGAAAGAGACAACCTTGCAACCTAGCACTAAACATAGTGCCTGTAAGCTAGTTGACCAACCCTGATTTCAACAGAAGAGATTGTGCATGTAGGTGCACAAAAAACTCAGCTTTTTTAAAAATAAAATATAGAACTGTGACCTTGTAACACACACTGACAGTAAAAGCAAAGCAAGAACATACCTTAGCGCTAAACCATGTGTAAACTCAATTCTACTCAAAAGATTGGTAGAAGTGTTGCAAATGTAGCCTAAATTAAGTTCACTAGATTTTTTGGGGCCAGATTTTAGTTAGTAGTTATTGATACTTTTAACTAACTTTTAAGATAAACTTATTTCCTGTAATTAAAGAAAATATTTGTTTGATCTTTTTTTTTTTTTTTTTTTTCTGTAGTCAACACTACAGACTGTGTAAAAAACTGATAAAATGTAATGAGATTATTTACTTGTCTTCCCACCATCCTGTAGAAAGCATCCAAATGGGGAAAATTATGTTTTAACAGGAAACAGCTATGCTTTAGCTCATCAAAATTAGTTAATAATTACAGAAATTTTATTACAATGAATTGAGCATAATGTTGATGAATTATATCAAAATGATGACAATATTGAATGATTTTAATTGTTGGATACAGTCAAGCGCTGGGAAGCAATACTGGACAAAAATACCATTTTACATGTTAAAAACAATCAACTTTTTATGCTACATTCATTTTATGTTAGCTAAAAAAAATGTTTTAGTCTGTTTGTAGAAAGTGAAATATAAAGGTCACATCTGCATCAGTCCAGCACCTTGTTCATGGGGTCATGAGACACACGTCCTACCTCTGCTACTTACGTAAGATCAAAATGGAATAACCTTGCTGTCTGTTAATACCAGGCTGTAGCTCAGTTACGTCTCTCGTTACATCTGCCTGGGCCCCAGCAGTTTGTCGCTGTCTGCTAATTCAAATGTTGAGTTGGCTGGGTTAAACTTTTCAAACTTGAAGTGGAGACCAAACAGAATTTGAATATGTATGTCACATGTCAATTTGTTTGAAAGCATGTGCATCGTACAATCCTGAAATACAACCGCTATCGAATGGCGAAAGATCATCATACACATTCGTCTAAATATATCTCAAGGTAATCAGCTGACTGCGTTATATAACAATGTGCAGACAACCTAAAGTAAAATTTGCAAGGCATTTATTATCAATGAGGTTCATTATCTTTTATGGTCATAGATAAAAAGAACAATTGTTCTCAGAACTATTTCAAAGATTAAGTTAACAGAGCTTATTAAGTGTGGATATATTTTTGACACAGAACTTTCAGAGGTTGTGCCCTACGCATGAGGTGCAAAGAAGGTGCCATTATAACCCATCTACTTACTTTCTGTCCAAACAGCTGTGGAGAACCCTAATGTTCAGAAGCTTCTCTATGTCAAATTACTCTTTTACCCTTCTATAAATGTCACAAACGTTCCCTAGAATTATGCAATCAAGATGCAGTTTTAAAGTGCATGCAGATATGATACTCTGCATGTAGATTGTACAGCAACCCTCCACCCCCCTATAATTTCCTAAAAGACATTTGCGTATGCTGTTATGAGATAAGGGGGTTTTCTCTGTTCACAGGGACCCCCACACACCCTGCTATGCCCACACTCTCATGGCTGGTGGTAATGCTGTTATGTGACTGTCCTCTCTCATTGCTAGGCATGCTATGCTGTGAAAAGCATGGCTGCTAATTTTGGAGTAGACTGTGAGCTTGAGTTTTTTCCTTTCCCCCTTTAACCCTTCACTTCTCCACCAAATCCAAAGGCTCTCCTGCACTATAGAAGACAAAACTCAAACTGCAAAGATTTGGTCGTCAGCAAAATAGACCTTTAAAATAATAGTTTGATATTCAGTGAAGTGGATAATGGTTAAACTAATTTTGTCACATTGGGACACATAGCAGGGGTGCAACTGTGAAACTGGACACTGGGTATTAATATAGTGTAGGGGGGATGGTTGAGTTTTGTCCTCTTCCATCTTTCTGTACTGTACACACACCTTCACAAACCTGTCGCTTCACTGATGTTATAGAGTTTTTTTTAACCTTCTGCCCATATGCTCATGTGCTCTTAAAGCATTTATGGGAAACGCTAATGAACCAATGGATGCACACTGGAGTTACTTACTCATAAAACTTCAGAGTGTTTTCTGGTTTACTTCCAAGACCATCAGGCTGTGGATGTGTCTGTAGGCAGCTGCCTTCTGTCTACACTGCAAAGAAGTAAAAGTAGTTTTATTTTAATAGTGTCTTTCCCAGTCACTTTACAATAAATAATGTACATACATAACAACATAGGGCAATAATAGCAATATAGACAATATTGAGAAAAAGTTTTTTTAAAGAGTTTTTAAAAAAAAGTTGTCTGCAGGACACTGGTTTCAGATTGACCTCTAAGGCACCATAGCATCATGTCTAATAATCTAGAACAAATTCAAGTGAGCTCTAAGCAAATGCTTATTTCTAAGCAGCAATGGAATTAAAAACAAAAAGTGAAAAAATAACAATTTAGAATTAATTTAACTGCTCCATCAGACCAAACTTTATGTATTGTGGTTATATCATATGCTGCGTTCAAAAACAATCAGATGAAAGCATTATGCCAACCACATAATTGTTGTATAGGCCTGCACATATTCTCTTGAGTCAATAAATCTTTAAAATGATGTCATAGTTATAGTTTTGTATTTTGCATGCAATGTTTTTAGGTAGTAGAGCTCACTAACTGGACACTGAGAACACTAGTGTGTACAGTACAGACTGTCTTCACCTTAAGGGACACATGATGCCTTCTCTTACGTTCTCTTAGTATATATTACAAGACATGGATGAATATAGGGCCAACTACTATTTTAATGGGAACCGTCATTAATGTTGACTATTTCTGTTGACTATTTCTGATGACTATAAGTAAACAATATTTTAAGTATAAAAATGCAAATACCATATAAGTCTATTTTAACTCGTACATTCAAAACAACAATGAATATTATGATTACTTTTAGTGGGTTTTGAAGTGTAGTCCTTTTTCACAATTTCCTTCAGAAAATGTAGCAAAGACAGGCCTCAACACAACAGTACTATATAAGTAATAACTAAATGCATAATTAATTCAAATGAGTAAATAAACCATCTTTGTACTTCTGCAGTGCTTTCGAGTTTATTTCATAACTGAACACGGGGGAACAGGCCACTGAGGGGGTGAGGACAGCTGTCGTCCCGTCTCGGGTGTTGTGATGCAGCTTCTTTCCTTTTAGAACCTGAAACCCGTATCAAGGAGTGCAGCTGTCCAATCAGGTTTAAGCATACATGAGCCGAGCAGCCAATGGGCAACAAACATCGAAGTATATAAACCAAGGTCTGACATCTTGCAAAGTTGGGCAACCCCTACATTGGCTTGGTGAACAGGATCTGATCCCAAGGACTGTTACATTTTCTCCCATACAGGTAAACTAAGTTACGGTTCAGAGATTTTACAAGGGTGGGAATAAGGGTTAATTGATGAAACGTGATAAACTTCAGACAAAAAGGATGTAATACATTATGGCTTTCAGTGTGGTTGATCCAAATTTTTCCCCATTCAAATTAATGAAACCACATTGGTGTTCCTCATGCACTGGATTCTGGATTCTTGTGGAATTACTATCTTGATTGGTGGAATGTTAAAAATTCTCAGTTTCACATTTTTGGAGCTGCTTTGCAGAAAAGCTTGTCCTTGCCTGATAAGCTTTAGAGTCATAATGCATTGGAGAGCTAATAAGAGCAGTCGGGAGTAGATATGTTGTCTATGGCAGGAATGATCTATGTGCTTGACATCTGTTGTACTTTGGTGCAAGGTCATGCCATCTGGGGTTCATAGCTTTTGCTCAAGTCTATTCATAATGCCTCAGACATTTCATTCTTTTTGTATGCAACTATATGCAAAATCTGTGAATATGGACCAATAGATTAAGATGATTTCTTAATCCTAAACTGTAAGCATTCTTGATCATTTGAATAATATTTTAAATTAAATTTTACAATACCATATGGGGTGAGTGTACATGCTCCACCCCCATCAGAAACTAGAGAGGTGAATGCTATCTGCTGTGAGTGTTGGGAGTGAGTTTGCAAGCCATGCTAAAAATATAACCTGCTGTCTGATGCATATAAGCATGCAAACTATGCAACCACCACTTCATGTAGAAATATGAGGTGCCGGTTAGAAAAAGCAACATATTCTGTTACTAAGAGATTGAAGTTTACTTGGGACATGAAATATAGCATGCATTAACTGTGTCTGCAACTGCTGCCATTTTATTTTGGAAATTAGTGTGGCTTGTCCTTGACTAAATGCAAATTGGTAGCGGTTTGTAATTCTCAATATCAGTGTCAGTGAGCAGGGCCGTTGGTTCCCCTTCATTCCTGGGTACAATGAGTACGCTACACCATAGAAGACCTTCGTAGGCCTGCATGGGACAAATGTTCCTAGTTGTCCACCCTGACAACGACTCTGCTGTGCCGCCAATAGCTGTAGACTTATCTTAAAAGCAAATTGTAGGTGTAAACTTGCCTTACTCTTGTCTTGTGGCAGATTGTCGGAAAAAAGTGCAATCATGACTAAGAACTGCCACAACGATTACAAGATGAAATTCCCTCTGGATGAGGAGTTCCCTGACCTCTCCCTGCACAACAACCACATGGCCAAGGTCCTGAATAAGGACATCTACAACAAACTCAGGGGCAAGTCAACTCCCAGTGGATTCACCTTGGATGACTGCATCCAGACCGGTGTGGACAACCCTGGTAAGCAGAACATGTTTGAATACATTTCCACATAGTAGCCGATCTCTCAAAGATACCACAAGTGACGTTTTATTTGTCCTTGATATATAAAGCACTTCCTTTTGATTCCAACTCAAGGCCACCCCTTCATCATGACTGTCGGCTGTGTGGCTGGTGACGAGGAGTCCTACGAAGCCTTCAAGGAGCTGTTCGACCCCATCATTTCTGACCGTCACGGTGGCTACAAGCCCACCGATAAGCACTTGACTGATCTGAACTGGGAGAACCTTAAGGTACTCTAAAGTTCTTTACATGATCATGACTGTTTTACTCGTACCATGGCTGATGTTTACCTGTGCGCAGGGTGGTGATGACCTTGACCCCAACTACGTTCTGAGCAGCCGTGTGCGTACCGGCCGCAGCATCAAGGGATTCACCCTGCCTCCTCACAACAGCCGTGGTGAGCGTAGAGCTGTGGAGAAGCTGTCCATTGAGGGTGAGTCTCAGTCATGTCATGTACTGACATCTACAAAGCAACATGCCTGGTCTTACGGACGTTCACATTGTTCGTCTCACAGCTCTGAACAGCCTGGATGGGGAGTTCAAGGGCAAGTACTACCCACTGAAGGACATGACTGACAAGGAGCAGGAGCAGCTCATTGCTGACCACTTCCTGTTTGACAAGCCTGTGTCCCCACTTCTGTTGGCTGCCGGCATGGCCCGCGACTGGCCTGATGCAAGAGGCATCTGGCACAACGACAACAAAACCTTCCTTGTGTGGGTGAACGAGGAGGATCACCTGCGTGTCATTTCCATGCAGCAGGGTGGCAACATGAAGGAGGTCTTCAAGAGGTTCTGCGTTGGCCTGCAGAAGGTAAATCCCATTATTTACCACCTAATCACACTGTACTTTTTATCTTTTGTTCATCTAATGCAAAGATAAGCAACCAAAGGCCTGACTCCTTGTTGCATGTTGCAGATTGAGAGCATCTTCAAGAAGCACAACCACGGTTTCATGTGGAACGAGCATCTTGGTTTCATCCTGACCTGCCCCTCTAACTTGGGTACTGGTCTTCGTGGTGGTGTGCACGTCAAGCTGCCTAAACTCAGCACACATGCCAAATTCGAGGAGATCCTGACCAGACTGCGTCTTCAGAAGCGTGGCACAGGTGGGCTTGAAATTATTGAACGTATAAAATGGCAGAGTGTTGCACTGTGATCATCCATTTGAACGACTCTTTGTACCTCTATTATCCAGGTGGTGTGGACACTGCCTCCGTCGGTGGTGTGTTTGACATCTCCAACGCTGACCGTCTGGGCTCCTCCGAGGTGCAGCAGGTGCAGCTGGTAGTCGATGGTGTTAAGCTCATGGTTGAAATGGAAAAGAAACTGGAGAAGGGCGAGTCCATCGATGGCATGATCCCTGCCCAGAAGTAAAAAGTGCTTTTCTTTTTTTATTTGTTCTTTCATGCAGTCATGCCACCTTGACTTTTCTAAGAGACACTCCACCCTGCTCCCTTTTTCCTATTTTTTCCTTCACTTCTTTCCTGTCTTTTTCTTGCACTTTTCCTTATCTTCCTGTTCCTCCTGTAACATCCTGGGATCAAACCTCCACATAGCTAGAAAACCCTAGCTATGTTGTATTCACACAATTTTTTTTTGGTTGTACAAAGTTAATAAACGGCCCCATGTAACAATCATCCCGTTTAAAGTCTTTACATTATTTGCAAGTCTTGGTTTTTACCTCCAGACACAGTTATCAACTTAATGTTTATGTATGTAATGTATAACACTGTTGTGGGGAATTCATTGAGAATTCTGAAAGCTGGACGTCAATATATAATTGAAACTTTATGAATACAATCAGCTAAGCTGACCCAAGAGGCACTAAAAGATGAGTAATTTCAGTCGAATACAGTCAACAGTAATTCAAGCAAGCATGATTTGTCATTTCACTTGGTTATTATGAAGCCAGATTCATGCTTGCTTGAATGATAACATGTCAGTATATTTGAAAATCATACACAACATATTTCATAATTTCAGTCGAATACAGTCAACAATAATTCAAGCAAGCATGATTTATCATTTCTTTTGGTTATTATGAAGCCAGATCCATGCTTGCTTGAATGATAACATATCAGTATATTTGAAAATCATACATAACATATTTTAATGAAAAACAAATTAATTTGAAATTGCTGGTACAATGGTAACTGTCTTTTTCGTGACTGAAAATATTAATTATTAGTTATTAAAGTATTCTAGATAATAATGCCTTTGTAATTGTTATATATTCCTATATTTTAAAATTTCCATTACGCAAATATCTTTGTTATGTTTAAGACTGGTATCCACAGAATGCATTTGCTACAAAAATCAAACGGTTTAAACAGTGAAACAAACACTAAATCTTTGGAACCATGAATACAACAATTTTAAGAGTAGGCTTTGTTTATAAGATAATTTAGCAGGTTTAAACGCTTAATATTTGCCACGCTACTAAATAAACAGACATACAAATCACTGAATTTCAGACAAATGTTGTATTAATCATTCTTGCATTCTCACATTGCACAGCTCTGACATATTCCAATCTTGACAATGAGGACTTACTATGTCAAATCAGAGATAAACAAAGTCAACAGTCTGTTTGTGGCCATTCAGCAGAGTGCACTTCCGGCAAGATAACAGAGGTTTCTCATCAGCGTAACACACATACAAGAGCAACACAGAGCACTGTATCTCGACTTGGCTCAATGGGGTAAATTGCACCATTTGAAGGGAGAACTGCTTTAAAACAGGTGATGTTGCTCACTCAGCCCTAAAGTGCTACGGTGTGACCATGTAATATGTTGAATCTAAAAACAAGGAGGCTCAGGAAAGCAGACATCACCTACTCAACCTGCATCACTGGCAAGTTTGATGGCTAAAACAACCAACAAGGACATATCATTAATAAATGAGGAGAAATTGCTATCACTTTCAGCACTTGCATTGTCAGCGGCTCCGCATGTTGTCTACAGTTCGAAATGGTGTGGCGTTCACATGTGTTTTTTTTTTTTTGTGAATATGGTCATTGAAACGAGGATAAAATAAAACATACTATTCTCGCTGGTGCAGAAGAATAGAAATCAAAAAATGAGTTAAATAGCAGCAGTTTAAAAGGAATGACAATGTACAGAGTGAACACGCAACAAACAATCTGTGTTAAAAATAACATGGCTAAGATACCAGGTAAAATCAGCGGTAAAACAGACCCGGAAAAGGGAGTTCCTTCAGCAGGGCTTTTGTGTGAGCAGGTGCCCAGTTCTCAAAGTGTGTGTGCCAGTCTTTGTAGGCTTAGAGGGGGCGGGGGTGTGGGCGGGGCTTCCACTCATCCCATCTTTCTGTCCCATGCTTTTGTCCCTGCCCTCCACCCCCTGTCGCCCTCAGAGTTCAAGTTCTTTGGACACTTTGGTGGCGATGTCCCGAAAGGCAAGCGGTGCCCCCCACAAGCGCTTAAATCGGACACCGCTGGTCTCTGTGGGGCCGTTGGGCAGCTGGCAAACCTCCGCTTCGAAGGCAACGCGGGAGCCAGCGGCTCCGTGGGTGCAGGAGAGGAGGAAGGGCCCGGCCTGGTGGACCTGGCAACCGCAGCCCTGCGCCGCCTCCCGCAGAGCCAGAACAACCTCGGCCGGGTCCCGCGGGCTCCGCACCCTCACATCCCAGCCGCATCGGGGGGTCCGGGGCTCTGCCGCTTTTTGATACCCAGATAGATAGCGACTGTGGAGGGAGGAGGAGGTGAAATGGGGGAGAAATGGGAGGTGGGCGGTGATGTGTGTGGGTGGATGGGGGTGGAGGGGGAACAAGAGAGAAATATATTAGAAATCTGTGAGAGCAAAAACACAGTTCTTAAAGACTGACTAAACTGTGTGGACTGCTAGTCTGTGAAATATTTAACTAAGCTAATTACTGTAATTTCAGGGATCAGGAAATAGAAAGGGAACACTTTACAGTAAGGTTCAATTAGTTAACATTAGGTAGAGCATAGGTTAACATGAACTAACAAGGAACAACTTTTTTAATCTAATAGTCATAATAATTAAACATTTAATAATCAAGATTACTCATGTTAGTTCATATTACATTAATTAAAATGTCATTAAAAAAAGTGTAAACTGAAATTAAAGTACACCTTGAAATGTTAAACATTTATTATTATAAGAAGAAATGAACATTAACCTAGATAAATAAATGCTTTAACCATATTGTACATTGTAAGTTTATGATACTAAATGCGTTAACTAATGTTAAATGAACCTTGTGGTAAAGGGTTACCAATAAAATAATGCTAAATAGTTTGAAAGAAACATCTTAAAACAGTTTGAAACCCTTCTACAAATCAAAAAGAGAGGAAATAGATAAAAGCTAAAACCAGTTACCTTGCAGGAGACACTGGAGTTCTTCAGGATAATAAAACCATTTTTAAAACCAGTTAAAATCTAAGCATTATTTGACTATCAGCAAAAGCTGTAGAACATTATGCAAGGCCTGAATAAAATGTGAATGGCATTCATTTTTAAAGGTGACTAGAAGTAAACTACCGTTCAAAAGTTTGGTGTCTGTGAGATTTTTTTAATGTTCTTGAAATAAGTCTTTTTGGCTCACCAAGGGTGCATTTAATTGATCAAAAATACAGTAAAAACAACAATATTTTGAAATATTTAAAATTTAAATAATTGTTTTCTTTATTTGAACATATATTTTAAAATGTATTTTTTGCTTATGATGGAAAGCTGAATTTTCAGCATCATTCCTCCAGTCTTCAGTGTCACATGATCCTTCAGAAATCATTCTAATATGCTGATTTGGTGCATCTTAACAGTTGAACTGCTTAATATTTTTCAGAAACAATGACATTTGTTTTTCAAGATTCTAGGATGAATAGAATGTTCCAACATCATTCATGTTTTTACTATCACTTTTAATCAATTTTAAGCATCCCCACTGAAGTCTTAATTTCTTTCAACAACAACAAAAATTCTTACTAAACCCAAACCTTTGAACGGTAGAGTAAAAAAACAAAAACATTCAGGCACATACAAATATAGAAATAAAAATATAAAATCAAGCCAAGTATAGGAAAAAGTCTATAGGTAGAGGACTATGTGTATGCTGAATTCAGCACAACCTGTGCAGCCAAACATGCACTTCATATGCCTCATACACATCATCCCTCAATGTAAATCTCAACCGAATGTAAACCGCATTCCAACTACATTCAGCTTTTATCAGTAATATAGATTGAGATTAGCTGGTCACTATCAGCAGAGAAAATAAAAAATGTCATTCAAACATCCATGTTTAAAAAAAAAGGAAGTGTGACTTTCGAAATGCAATAGCCAACCACTGTCAATGAAAATTATATTGTGAATATGAAAAAGGTAAAGGGAAGGACAAGTACGAATCTAAACAAACTCTACATACAGTATATCTAAGCTAGTTTTGATGCACACAGTATACATACAGTACACAGTTCTATATAATTAACAAAAAGCAGTCACATTCTGATCAGTCTGATCTGACATGGCACGCAGCACATGCTAGAAATTACCTGTGTTTTTTAGCCTGACTTTTTGTGGCTGTATCTGTAGCTAAGGAGAAGTAACAGAGTTAAGATAATATGTGAGTGTTTTTACATTTTTTACCGAGCAAATAACATTAGTTCATTTATCTAGATATTCTTTGTGCTATTATTTTTCATTCTTCTCTACCTATTTTCTGTCTTTCTTCTGTTTGAGTTGCTTGCTTGTTTTCTGTAATGAAGAAAATGGTCCAGAATTGGGAGATGGATGGCTTACTTCCTCGGTCAAATTTATGTATTAAAAAGAATATGGAAACACTCACCTTGTGACCGGAGATCTGCAGACTCTCTCAGGTTCGTCTGTGACCCTCAAGAAGAAGACAAAAAAGGTTCATGTTAGGAATCAATCAGCCAGTTGATCCCGCCTTCCACAAACCACCAATCACAGATGTGCACCGTTACACTGACGTCACCTTCAAGCCACAAATATCACCACTGACAACAAAAGAAACTGATGGCAGTGATGGATTTAATAGGGTAGGATTATGTATTTTCTTAGAGAATGTGTTATGTTTTGATACATAATCACATGTTGCATCATGTCAGTGTAACACAATTTAAAGAAACATTCACAATAGTATCCTTAACACAATCTAAAACTAATTTCTTGTGTGTCTGGTAATTTGCTTTGGAGTTTATTAATCTAATATTCTACATGAGATGTTAGTAGTTATTAATACAGCTTTAAACAAAGGAAGTGCTAGTTGACTGATGTCCACATGAGGGCGCAACTGTTCAATGCTGCTTTTAAGAACACTTGTGAAACTTTCCATTCACATAATGTAGCAAATGAGGTGGCCAGTGTATTCCCTCTTAAAGAGACAGTACACGGCCCTCTTCCTCAAACATTACAGTGAAAATGAAGGGCTCACTGCTGGGTGTGAATAAACCATATCTGGACAGAAAAAAAAATCATGTGGTAAGCAGGGGAGGCAACTGAGCTTGGCCAACAGTGAGTCGGATTTGGCATGAGAGGATGAAATACAAGTTACATAACTAATCTGTGTCCAGATGAATTTTTTTTTTTTACAAAGCTTCTTCTGCATTTTTCATTGCATTAAGAATCACTAAAAATCTAAAAAGGGCACACAGTATTCTTCGGGCCAAGCTAAATGCCATTCCTGTGAATGAGTAAAAGGTGAGAGAAATGCATCAATAAATGCATGAAAAAAGTGATACACGGATGGTGCTACTGTGTAAAAGACCTTTTGAGCATCAAAGAAAGCACTTTCTCAAATATTAAAACATATACGCAAAAAATGTAGTTGACCAAAATGCATTTACAATAATAAACAAAATAGTGTTGTTCACCTAAAAAAATGACTTGAAATCATTTGCTTTCCCTTGTGTCATTCCAAACATATATAATTCTTTTCTTCTCTTCACAACCTAAATATTTTGCATAATACCCAAATTGGGCCTGTCATCTGGAAATGACAAATAAAGTACCGTGAATTTGGCCCATACGATTTGTATGCAAGTCTTCCCCTTTGCTGTAGCTGTAAAAACGTATTTGATTCATATATGTTGTGCCACATCACATCTGACATACCATTTTTGAAATGAATGTGATTTCACAGCAAAAAGGATGATTTTCAGTTAAATAAGTTATCATATGACTTCAGAAGACTTGCATTAGAGTGTACCGGTGCCTTCCCAATAGTGATTTTTAACAGTTCTTTGTTAAAGAGTTAGAAGCCGTGAATTAAACCAATCAGCTACAAAGGTAAAAGACTGTACTTAACGGAATTAATGAGGGAAAGAAGTGCAATCCCATGAAGCATTGCGAATGATAATCAAATTAAAATGATGGATAAATATAAAACTATTGATTAATATATAATTATCTTTGCAAAATCAATGGTACCAGGAATTCTGATGTTAAACAATTATTTAAAAAATATGTTGGATTAATGCGGATTAAAGGGTTAGTTCACACAAAAATTAAAATTCTGTCATTAATTCCTCACCCTCATCTCATTTCAAGCCTGTAAGACCTTCGTTCATCTTCAGAACACAAATGAAGATATTTTTAGACCGCTAGACAGCTATACACATAGAAAACTATTTCATTACCACTTTTAAGGTCCAGAAAGGTAGCAAAAACCTCGTTCAAATAGTCCACGTGACTCCACTGGTTCAACCTTAAATTTTATGAAGCGACGAGAACACTTTTTGTGTGCAAAAAAACCCAAACAAAAATAACGTCTTTATTCAACAATTTCTTCCTGTGTCAGACTCTTACGCTGCTGACATAAATGTAAACAGTGGAGTGCTTCCAGAACGGTGGCTTATCATTGGCCGACGCGGTTCACGTGAGGACCATGACGCATGCGCATGATGCAGTCGCTCTGCCGTAGAACTAGGAAGCACTGCACTTTACTGTTTACATTACGCCAACGGCGTAAGAGTCTGACACAGGCTAGAAGAAATTGTTGAATAAAGACGTTATTTTTGTTTGTTTTTTGCGCTCAAAAAGTACTCTCATCACTTCATAAAATTAAGGTTGAACCACTGGAGCCACATGGACTATTTTAACAATGTTTTTAATACCTTTCTGGGCCTTGAAAGTGGTAATTAAATGGCTGTCTATGGAGGGGTCAGACAGCTTTTGGATTTCATCAAAAATATCTTCATTTGTGTTCCGAAGATGAACGAGGGTCTTACGGGTTTGGAATGACATGAGGATGAGTAATTAATGACAGAATTTTCATTTTTGAGTGAACTAACGCTTTAATGGCTTCAACAAAACCATATACTATCGATTAACAACCCTGAAACTCATTAGGTCTGTTTGGTTTATAAGTTATCATTCAACATCAATTGTACCAACTGTAGCAAACAAGTAATATTCTAGTTTTCTTTTTCTGGTGCTTTTTGGAGCTCGACAGCTCTCAACATCCCACAAAACCATACAGGTCTAGAATGACATGAGGGTGAGTAAATGATGACAGAATTGAAATTCTGAATTATCTTTGAAAGCTCAAGAGGTGCTCTGACACCCAGCGCCAACACGGGTGCCAAAGAGAGCAGTGAGACTATGAGTATGTTGACAGACTGAGAGATGGAACAAGGCCACAAACAGTAAGAAAACTTACTAACTGTTTTTGATCCCTGTGGCAGAGTGCAGCCCGAGACTGACTTGTTTGAGCTCTGGCGCTTAGAGGGGTCAAGATTGACCCTAAGAGTTGATGAGGGGAAGGAAAAAGAGAAAGAGACAGTGTGATAGACAGAAAGAAGGAGGGGAACAGGAAGATCGAGAGAGAAATAAGATTGCAGCAAGGAAAAAAAGCAAAGAAACAAATAAACAAAACAGAAACACAAAGCACCCAACAACAGCCAAGACCAAGAGATAGAGGGACACAAGGGGGAGCAGGTGCCTGAAGCTGTCGGTTAATAAGAGAGGAGGCTTGAGGAAGAGTTAATGCAGAGAGTACATATGCAAACTTATGCAGAAAAAGGACTTTATCCATTGGATGTCATCCTAGATAGGTGCTTAATCTATTCGTGAAGTTTCTTTTAAGAGATGGAAGTGTTGCTCTAATCTAATAAAGAGCTTCTAGTTGCGTATCTCTGCAAAAGTCGTTCTTTCTGGCGTTTGGCCCAGACAGACACAAACAATTTCACTAAAGGATGCTGAAGAGCAAAGCGCCCCATCAGCATTCCTACTTTCTACTGAACATCCCAATCACATTACGGACTCCAAACGCTCCCGTATCTAACTACATTACCTCCTAAGATTCCACAGGACAATGGGCACTAAACCAAATGTAAGATGACTTTGTAAACTGATTGGCTCTAGTGGTGGAGCCTGTGTCATTTTGATCTTATGTGGCTAAAGAGCAAATCACATCAAGGATGATAACTAAAACGATAACTATGACTCTTAAGTCCACACCACATATAATAATACCAACACAAAATCATTGTATTATATCAATATTGTTGTATTCGCTTTCAGAATATTTTTTTCCAGCCGATGAACAATAAAAACATTCAATCAGAATCCATCCTGACATTAAAAAGCTTGAGCATTTACAAAGACAGACACATAATTGCAGCACGCTTATAATGAACAGAACATTATCGTGCATTGGTGTGGATGCTAATATAGTTATCATTATAGTTGTTTTTATAGCTATCGGTGTGGGCGCCAACATAGTTATCGTTAAAATTATTGTTGGTTGGTGTGGATGCTAATGTAGTTATTGTTATAGTTATCGTATTACCTGGTATGAAAGCTAATATACTTATCGCTGTAGTTATCTTTATTATTATCATCCTTTGGTGTGGACACTAAATAATATATAGGTTATTATATTATAGTTATATATGTTATTATCTTTAAAGTTATCTTTATAGTTATCGTCTGATAGTGTGGGTACTAATATAGTTATCTTTATAGATCTGTTTATAGTTATTGTTCTAGGGGTGAACAATAATATTGTTACCTTTATAATTTTCGCTAGTTAGTGTCAACACTGTTCTTTATAGTTATTGCTCATGCTATCGTTATTGTTATGTTTATAGTTATAGTTGGTATATAGTTGGTCTGTTGGTATATATACTAATATAGTTACCATTTTAGTTATGTTTATAAGCTTGTTCTTGGTGTGAATGCTAATATAGTTATCGTTCTTGGTGTGAACAGGCCTTTAAACTTCTTCAGATAGCACGATGCTTTAATAAAAAGTAGAAGATTTGGGAAGAGTAAACTGATGATGTGGAACTTGAATTTATTTGGATTTATTTTTATCTATAATCTTCAAATGTTTACTCTCACAGAATCATTCTGGTTTACAAGATGAAACCGTCGCTCTCCTCTTACCTGCGGGTAAGTTTTGAGGTCAGCTTAGAGAACAGGTTTGTGGTGGCACGGCTACGGGAGTGTGGCAGAGGGCTGGCTTCGTGGGAGAGGGTGGGTGAGGTGGGGGGTGCGTGGGTAGGAGGCCGGTGGTCCCTTAGCTGGCCTCCGTGGAAGGTGCTGCGGATGGTGGATCCCCTCGACAGCCGAGAACGTTCTGAAGATGTGGAGCCGGAGGCCCCGGCCCCGGAGATGCTGTGGGTGGATGGGGAGGCTGGAGGTAGTCGATGTGACAAGGAGCTGAGGAAAGAGACAAGAAAACATGGATGGAAAGCAAAAAAACAAAGTTTGGTACATAACTCGTCTCACTTTTGCTCCAGACAAGAATGATATCCACCAAGAACAACCGTGGCAGCATGCTAACAACCACCAGGAGCACATGAGAAACAGCATAGCAATGGCCTAGCATAATGTTAACAACCACTTTATCAATTGCATAGTAATTGTTCCCACCCACTTTTTCAGCTGTATTTTTACCATAGGGATTTTGAAAAATGTCTGAGTTATAAGCCATAAAATAAACCAACCAACCAACAAGGTGAAGCACAACATTACAAACTTTGATTTGAAGCAAAAAAAAAAAAAAAAGTAAACAAAAAAAAATCTGACAAAATTACATAGGTATTAGTCTGTACTGTACAGGTTTAATGAGGGAAATAATTTGTTTTATGCTTTTTTTTTTTTTTTTGCATATCAGTCATGCAAATATTTAAGTTGTTTAAGAGCGCAAGGTGACTGACTAGGGATATTGTGTCATTCACAGTGTGTCATGGGAGGCTACTTTGGTGGCAGACCTTCATAAGACAAAGTCCAAAACGTACCACAGTAACAGCGCTATAGCGATATGATTAGACCGCTTTGATTAGGACGCTTGAGGAGGCAGCTCTCGTTGGGTTTAGTTGAGCGTAAATGTGAGGCAGGATGCTGCTGAGTCACTGAGGCATGAGCTCTCTTGTGTTCTTATTCCCATCTCAGAAACAGCCACTTAAGGCAAATTAAAACTGAACCCTTAGTGGAAAAAAGCTTGCACACTACTGCACATCTCAACGCCGGAGACAAATCACTCTACTTTCTGTTTATCAAAACTAGTCCAAACCCAGGACAAAAGGACAGAAAGTCAAACAACAAGAGAGGGGAAAAAAAGAGCAAGAGGAAAAGACGATGATTCAAAACTCACATAATTCTACTGTCATTACTAAGGTGTTCTTAATAGTGGATAACATGTTGCTGTGCAATGGAAGAATGTTCTAGGTGGTTACTAAGATGTTGCCATACAGTTGCTGTTATGTTCTAGGTGGTTACTAGGGTGTTGCTATGGAGTTGCTAGGTGGTTACCATGGACTACTTGATTGCTGTTGGAACCTGATGATGTCTAATCACAGTAGCACACCTCTGCTTTCCATAGCAACCAGCACTAATAATCTCTCCGTTCAGATGGGTTCACTTCGCTGACGTGTATCTCTTGGCATCGGACTGCCTCTGTCCCCTCCATCTCGCTCAGTTTTGGCATAGATCTAACAGATCTCACATGCTGCCTCAGTCTGCCCACTGGCCTGGGGCCACTTCACTTAACGCTCTAAATAACCCTGCGCTGATGGACCTTACACACACACTCACACGCAGGATTTCCTATAACAGGGTTTCACATATTAGCTTCCCTTGGTCGGCCACACTGCAGTCATTAATAGCAGTGCTGGGCAGAAAATTAGCGTCTGAAACAACTTGACTGGGTGTGTGCATACAGTACACATACATATAGTGTGTATATGGGGTCCATAACATTTGAGACTGGATTTAAAATCCCAGAATGTAGGGTTGAGGATTTAAAATATATATATATATATATATATATAGAGTATTATTTTAAAGTAACCAAATAATAAAAGTAAATTTGTGACTTATTAATATCAAATGTGAAACATTAATATCAGTTTAGTTTTAATCAAATTGTTATAACACCATTTGTAACTAAAACATTGTATTAAGTTTAAATAATTTCCCTGGTGGTCTCAAGATTTCACTGTATTTGTCAATTATGGTGATTGTGTAGACACGTGTACTGTACTGGCCGGGTTCGGGGGAGGGAGGATTCTTTAGGTCAACCAGTCAAGCAGCCTTGTGACCCAGACAATCCACGTGCCTCCTCTCACTCTCTTTAAATCACATGACACCCAGTCTTTGGACCTCCCCAAAGGGGGGAGGGGGGAGGAGGGAGATAGAAGGACAGCTAAGCAGTCACCATCTGCCACTGCTGAAGCATAACAGACCAAATCCATCTCAATAAACAAGTGCACAGGAAAAATTGTTTCAGCTTCAGCATGTACATCAATTATAAAACTTCAATACACACATAAAATACAGAGACACATGTACCTGTTCTCTTTCCCATTCTGTAGTAAGGTGTGTCTGTCAGTGCTGGTGCGGTCCGTACATACATAAGTGTTCCTACGGGTCATGGCACTGGCAGGGATGTTGTTCTAAAATGTGAAAGAGAAGGCAGGCATTGAAAACCAAAAAAGATAGAAATCAACACATATTTTATGTCACTAAGGTTATCTAAAAATATCCAGCGTTTCTGACACAGTTGTCCTCAGAAATCCATGCATTTTGTTCCATGGAACATTTTTGGAACAAGCTGTTTGCATACTAAGGGAACATCACTTCATGACCAGAGAATACCGATAATGAATCTGAACATGTGCCATTAACACCCAGGGGATAAGTTGTTATTGATGTATTTGGTGTATTTCAAGAAGTTATGCAACATTTTAATAGGTGGCGCTTGAATTGTCATCAGGATGATATATATTTATTATATCTATTAAAGGAAATGTGCATCCAAAAATTAAAATTCTGTCATCATTTACTTATGTCTTTCAAAACAGCATGATTTTCTTTCTTCTGTGGAACACAAAAGGAGTTATTTATAGCAGAATGTCCAGCTTCCCTTTTCCATAGAAGGAAAGTGAATGGGGACCATGGCTGTAAGCAAGGTTAATGGCTTAAATTTCTGTCTGTTCCCCACATAAATCTTTCATATGGCTTCAAAAGACTTGGAATATTAGTGCACAAGCCCTAAGACAATCAATGAACAATAATTAATATTTCCTGTAACCGTATGCATATGATTTCCCGTGCTTGATTACCGTTGTTGCATTGATGTCCTTGCGGCGGTCAGGGATCTCGGCCTTGTTGGGGTTGTTGGCTGTGCTGACCATAGGGCTCGATGGGGGGATGCTACGACTGCCCACCACACTGCAGCTGGCCTTCCTTGAGGGCAGACGTTCCTCTTTTAGATCCCCCTCTCCTGTACCGGTGGGGCTGCGCTTGGGGTGGGTTACTGGCACTGATGGCCCACCTGACAAATATATAAACAATTATAAACAGTTCATATTAAATAATTATATTTATTATTATTATTACTACTACAAATAATAATAATACTAGTATTACATTATAATATATTATTAATAATATTATGATATTGTATTAAGAAATGATCAATGACTAATTAACAAATTGTTACCAATAATAATAATAATAATAATAATAATACAATATAATTACTATTAATATGATTTATATTTTATAATTAATAAATGGCAATAATAATAAATAAATAAAAATTAATAGGTAGTATTAATAATAATAATAATAATAATAATAATAATAATAATAATTATTGCCAATATTAATACTTATTGTTGTTAATGTATACATATATACTGTATATCTCTCTCTACGTGTGTGTGTGTGTGTGTGATTCAAACTTTATCATTAATAAAAAGCCAACAACAACAACAATTATTATTGTTTTATTAATAATAATATTAATAATATGAATGTTTAATGAATAAATACCAATAATTATTAATAATAATAATAATATTAATTTTACTATTAATTGTTAGAAATATTATAATCTTATTCATGAAATTTTTATTTTCACAAAAATATAAATTTAAGCTATAACTATAGTTAAGCTATATATAATATCAAACTATAACTGGCAGACACCCCCCATCAATACTACCATTGATCACCTGTGAAAACTTCTGATCTAGGCCATATATAAATATGAAATTATCCTTGAGAAGTGTAGGGACTCACAGAAGTCGCTGTGCCTCCTCTGGCGGTGGTATGTGGAGGCACTGCGCTGGGGTTTAGCGTGACTGGAGGCAGAGGTGGAGCTGGAGGAGGGGGTGGAGGAGTGTTTGCTGGTGCCGTTTGTGATGGTACTGGGCCTCACCCGTGCTAGAGATAGACTGCTGCTCGACCGGGACTCCACGCCATCCTATATGGGAAACATATGAGATATTACACACTTACAGGATAGCGTACAGGCAGCTCTCAGGTCAGTGGCAATCCCTATCTCACCTCATTCTTGCGACTTAGCAACAGATATGTGGCAAATATCTCATTGTACTTCTGTGTGGTCAGGGCGTCTTTGATTTCATCACGGGAATAACCCATTCCTATCATTACATCTGTATGAGCAGAGAGAGACAAAAAATGATTTAAGTAAATAAGCAAGTAGCCATTTAGCAGACAATTTTAGCCACACTTTGAGCAATCTGGGTTTAAGTGTCTTGCTAGAAGGATTTAAAATTACGTTCTGGTTACTACAATGCGAAAAGAAAAAACATTTATTCTTACTTTTCAATCAGTAATCTGCCTTGTTTTGTTTAAAAAAAAATAAGCATCTTAAAAATAATATACATTTTCCTTTGAAAAGCAATATTTTCACAGAATATACACTACAAGGATACATTGAATTGTTCCAAAAGATTTCTTTGAATGAATTCTGATGGATCATGTGACACTGAAGACTGACTGCTTAAATTCAGATTTGCCATCACAGGAATAAAGAACTTTTTAAAAAATAGATTAAAATAGATTTTTTTTTTTTATTGTAATGATTTTTCACAATATTACCCTTTACAGTATTTTTGATCAAATAAATGCAGCCTTGGTGAGCAAAAGAGACTTTTTTTAAAAACATTAAAACATTGTACCAACTCCAAAGATTTAAACAGTAGTATACAGTAGTAAAAGATACAATATATCTTGATGTATTACTTAAATCAAGGTATACTGTTTGAAAACAAGATAAATTTACAAGCAAAATTGTGCAAGACCTTGTTTTAAAAGATGTTTATATACTGAAAACAAGACAAAAAATACTGATTATTTTCCAAATGTGTCAATGGTCATGTAAAAGTGCCAAATGGGGTAGATGTAGCTACATTTCTTACCTATACGGCTGGTGTCATTATAATCCTCCACCGGCTCTATATGAGGCTTCAGCTCATCGCTTTCATATCCGACATTCATCCACTTATCCTTCATGATTTGCTGAAAGGGAACAACAGAAAGTCAGATAGAGTGAGCCAAAAGCTACAAGATCTATGTAAACTCAATAAGACGTGTTATCAGCTGTGATGGTCGATTGCGGGTCGCAGTTGCTCCTCCTCACCTCCAGGGTGCAGCGCTTGGTGGGGTTGAGCACGAGAAACCGGCGCAGGATGCTCTCACAGTCAGTAGACATGTAGAATGGCACCCGGTATTTCCCCCTCAACACACGCTCACGCAGCTCCTGAGGGAACAACACAGACTTCTATTCAACACCTAATCTTATTCTGAACCAGTCAGCCACTGAATCGCCCCCACGGCACACAGAAACAATCACAGCTCACTTGACCTACATTACTTGAGAGCAAAGCATTTCATAAGAGCACTTGCTGCACGTGAGGTGCCTTAGAAAATGTCTCAAAATGTTTGGAAATTGAATATTAGTAGAATATTAGACGCGACTAGATATTATTAAAAGTTTGTTACAAAAGTAAAATTAATCTTTAAAATTAAGCTTGAAACACACTGTGGCACATATTTAATTGTGGTCGAAATGTATTTTAACCTGAATAATTATCATAGTATCTACCAATCTCGTTTTCTACTGAAAGTGATATTCAACAAACAAATAAATACTTTTATTGACCAAAACTATCATAGTGTTTACAAACAATGAAAATCTAATCTAAAATAATGCATAATAACAGGACACTACAGACTTTATTTATCATAAAGGTTGATACTGGATATATTTTTGGCCGATAATGGATATTTAATTGTGTGCATTTACCCTATTTTTAGGGTGAATTGTTTTTATCATCACCTAATGCTCACTAATCCGTTAAATGTTATCTTAAGCAAATCTCAAATTGAATATCCATTTTTATACTATACATTATTATGTTGTGATGCTTAAATTCACTTGTAGCATTTAAAATTATTTTAGTGCTTTATTTTTATTTATTTACACAGAATAGTGCAGAATGTTAATAGTGGTATTTATTGATTATCGCCATAATCTAAAAATAATTATTGGCTTATCTATGTATATCAGCGACAATTAATATTGGGGCATTCCTTTCCATCACAGTTTAAAATATTAAAATTAAAATCTAGATAAACATGGTTGTTGCATTGAATTTTTGACATTTCTTGCCTTTCTTACGTTTCGTATACTATACTTTGTAATTTACCTTGAGGTTCTGTCCATCAAATGGCAGTGATCCGCTGACCAGCGTATAGAGAATAACCCCCAGACTCCAAATGTCCACCTCTGGCCCGTCATACTTCTTCCCCTGAAAGAGCTCTGGGGCGGCGTAGGGAGGGCTGCCGCAGAATGTGTCCAGCTTACTGCCCATTGTAAATTCATTACTAAAGCCAAAGTCAGCAATCTTGATGTTGGAGTCTGCATCAAGCAGGAGGTTTTCCGCCTGAGTGAGGTATAAGATAGGATGCAGTATATGACCATGAGGAATTTAATAGTTTTATGCTTTGGGGGCATTTTAAAAGGGAGCAAAGTGTGTAGCCTTTACTCTTTTATGAAAGTTTGAGAGGTAATAAAAGGATGTATAAGTCATGAGAAAGAACAATAACCTTCAAGTCCCTGTGAACAATATTCTTCTGATGACAGTAATGAACTGCAGATACAATCTGAAAGGGAAACAATGACATTGACATATTTGAACAGGAAGTTAAACAAAACTGATACATTTTTACAATCATAAACCTTTATAGCATCTTTAACACATTAGAAACAGAAAATACAGCTTGGTTTTGCTCCTCTCAGATTTGTATTTTATCAAAGGTGAAAAAGTTTCAAGATTTATAGATATAGATTTATAAAAATCGTCTGGCGATTTTTGATTTATTTTTTGCATTTTTGGAGCCTTGGTGTACCGATTTTTTTTCTGTTTGTGATGTGTATGCTTTGGTCCTGTTTTAGACAGAGATTTATAGAATTTATTATATTTCTTACCTGCCGGAATTTAGCACGTGCCTCCTTTTCCTTCATTCTCCCATGGGATACGAGGTAGTCAAATACTTCACCTATCAAAGAAGAAAAATTTGAGAAAATACAAATATTGGCCAAAATTATTCATAAAAAATGCAATCAACTCTTCCTCAAGGAAATTACTGAAATAAATCTTAAAACGACATAAAACTAAGCCGTTAAATTATTTATTTAAATGTATTTTGCCTGATAACTGGTAAACAGCCAATAATAAAATTCTAAACTATATACAGGGCACCTGAAAGTATTCACAGCGCTTCACTTTTTCCACATTTTGTTATGTTACAGCCTTATTCCAAAATGAATTAAATTCACTATTTTTTTCCTCAATTATACAAACAATACCCCATAACGACAATGTGAAAGAAGTTTGTTTGAAATCTTTGCAAATATATCAAGAAAATAAAAAACGAAAGAAATCATGTGCAAAATCAGGTGCATCCTGTTTCCACTGATCATCCTTGAGATGTTTCTACAACTTGTTTGGAGTCCACCTGTGGTAAATTCAGTTGATTGGACATGATTTGGAAGGCACACACCTGTCTATATAAGGTCCCACAGTTAACAGTGCATGTCAGAGTACAAACCAAGCCATGAAGTCCAAGGAATTGTCTTGTAGACCTCTGAGACAGGATTGTATCGAGGCACAGATCTGTGGAAGGGTACAGAAAAATTTCTGCAGTACTGAAGGTCCCAATGAGCACAGTGCCCTCCATCATCCGTAAATAGAAGAAGTTTGGAACCACCAGGACTCTTCCTAGAGCTGGCCGCCCGACCAAACTGAGTGATCGGGGTTGAAGGGCCTTAGTCAGGGAGGTGACCAAGAACCCAATGGTCACTCTGACAGAGCTCCAGCGTTTGTGGAGAGAGGAGAACCTTCTAGAAGAACAACCATTTCTGCAGCACTCCACCAATCATGCTTGTATGGTAGAGTGGCCAGACAGCACACATGACAGACCGCCTGGAGTTTGCCAAAAGGGCACCTGAAGGACAAACAAAAGAAGAACAAAATTCTCTGGTCTGATGAAACAAAGATTGAACTCTTTGGCCTGAATGGCAAGCGTCATATCTGGAGTAAATCAGGCACAGCTCGTCACCTGGCCAATACCATCCCTACAGTGAAGCATGGTGGTGTCAGCATCATGCTGTGGGGATGGTTTTCAGTGGCAGGAACTGGGAGACAGGATCGAGGGAAAGATGAATGCAGCAATGTACAGAGACATCCTTGATGAAAACCTGCTCCAGAGCGCTCTGGACCTCAGACGGGGGCAAAGGTAATCTTCCAACAGGACAACGACCCTAAGCACATAGCCAAGAAAACAAAGGAGTGGCTACGGGACAACTCTGTGAATGTCCTTGAGTGGCCCAGCCAGAGCCCAGACTTGACCCCGATTGAACAACTCTGGAGAGATCTGAAAATGGCTGTGCACCGACGCTCCCCATCCAACCTAATAGAGCTTGAGAGGTCCTGCAAAGAATGGGAGAAACTGCCCAAAAATAGGTGTGCCAAGCTTGTAGCATCATACTTATGTATACTTATGTTTTTTTGTTTGTTTGTTTTTTTAAACAAATTTGCAAAGATTTCAAACAAACTTCTTTCACGTTGGCATTATGGGGTATTGTTTATAGAATTGAGGCAGTAACATAACAAAATGTGGAAAAGTGAAGCGCTGTGAATACTTTCTGGATGCACTGTAGTCCAAAATAATTAATTAAATGCAATTAAAATTAATCTAAATCAATTTTAAATGCTACAACTGAATGTAGGCATCACAACATTATAGTGTACAGTATGTTTTTTTAAAGATTGAATTTAACAGTTATTATTGATATTATTCAAACAAATTTAAGTGAATATTACATTAATCTCTAATATTGGATGATAATCTATTTGGTACATATATATTGCACATTCCTACATAAAACTACATAGAAGTAAGGGTAAAGATTAAAGTAGACACACATTGGATGGGTCATGGAGGTCACTAATATAACTACTTTACACAAGTTACTGACAATCAATTAGGAATTTCCTGATTAATGAAGTTAGCTACTTAATACCCAATGAACAAACACAGTGTTTCATTCCGCTCCACATTCACT